>LPNX010188293.1:45181-106272 GCA_001517045.1 Pseudotsuga menziesii | reverse complement strand
TTCCATGAAATCTGCAAGGCTAGGCATCTTCCAGGTTCGAGCTGTGAGTTTTGTGGCATAGAAGGTCAAAACAAAGACTGAGTAATTAGGCCCTAGCTTCAAGAGGATGGAAAATATGAGATTCTCATATTTCTTTTCAATATCACACTGTTTCAGCTGCAAAACTAGTGCTTTGAACTTGGAGAAATATAGCTGCAGGGATTCAAAATTACTGGGACTCAGGGAGATCAGCTCATTTTCGATCTGGTGTCCCCTCATCTCATCTGTCTTTCCAAATAGTTCAGAAATTTTCTCCCATACTTGATCCGGTGAAGTCAATCCATCGAGATGGAAAAGGAGGTCTCGGGAAATACTGAGACATAGGAGGCCATGGAGACTGAATATGGAGCTGTAACACAAAATTATATTAACTGAGTGTACAATATCCAACCTTGTAATAACATAGGATTTTGAATATATAGAATACATGAGAAAATCTAATGCATAAGGAAGCATCCAAATCTAGCATAAAGCAGGCTTACCCAAAATAGGCAAATCCCCCATAGGTGTAAAAAGCTGATCCCAAATCTATCAAGGACCCCACAAATTAGCAAGGGTGCATAGGCAAGCTAAAGAGTGGTCAAATGGCAGCTCATACATGCCTTTGCATGGAGGAAAGAGTGGAGGAGGAAGAGGCAACAAAGCTGATTCACCTCACCTAGTCTTGCTTTCCTATGTGCCTTAAAACACTGAAAAAGCAGGGAATAAAGCAGAAAAAGCAGATGGGTGCCTAGGAGGCCAGGAATAAAGTAGATTTGATTCCTAAGGCTTTCCCAAGTGCTCCATGAGTCAATAATGGCAAGTTTGACCTCTATGGATAGGCAATTAGCAACTTGCACATGGTGGGACTCATGGACTAGGAAAATAAGACACAAATAAATGAATTAATGTCTAAGTGGGTAAATAATATGGGTTTATTATTCTAACAGTGCTCGACAGTCTCTTTCAATTCACAAATCAACACTGCAAAGCTCCCACTAAAGCCAGTTTTATCACAGACCCAAGATCTATCAACTGCATTGAACCCTTAGCAGTAAAGGCGTCCCCTTGATGCTAAAATTGATATTTGATATCACATGTAATTTTTAAACCTGTGTATAGAAGCAAAGCATACATATTATTTTAAGAAAATTAGAGATCACAACACATCATTCACACATAAACACATAGATTTACCCTAGAAACCCTTAACCGGGAAAACCAGAAAACTAGCTTGGAGCCACACCTCCTATTTTTCTTCATTACATTATGAATCCTCACAAAATAAAAAATAGGTATTCAGTAGCATCCAAATACCCTAATCCATTAACCCAAATTAGAAAAAGGCTCCAATCCCTTAACCGAGATAAAGTTACACATTTTTAGACAAATTCTAAAAATAGCCACAAAACAACTATAAATAGCCACAAATTCTATAAATAGCCATATTTTTAGAAGGTATTTTGGGATCATCGATATGCAACAATGACATGCACACCTCCCCTCCATACACACATGCAAAGAAAATAACATATACCCAACAATTTATTGCACCCTGATTCATTTAGGACTCAGTTAGAGTCAATTGCGGCTAGATTAGTGGTTAACTGGTGCGTTCAGTGTGGCTAAAAGATAGTTAAGATACACCCATCCATTCAATTCGAATGATCTCTAGTGAATTTGAATTATCTCCATTCATGCAAGTTTGCATGACATTGTATTATTTATTTTCATTCTATTATTGATTATACAAAACTGCAACCTCCTATTGCATTACCGTTATGTCATTTCATGCATAAATTGTCTCGAATCTCTTGCAAGTATATGCTTTGTCTCAATATTGTTGTGACATAATTTAATATAGTATTATGGCCACGGCGGGAGGAAGCTCTTTCTTCAAGAAAACATGAATTTTGACGAATCTAGCATGCAAAATTGAGCAAAATGCTAAAAAATTCTAGCAGTACATCAGAAGCCAAAGTTTTACCACATAAGTCCTAATAAAAGGAACTGCTGATCAAGATTTATTGATCAATTAATCTGGGTGTGATGAAAACCTGAAATGTGCAAGCTATTCGACCTTACAGTGCCCTTTTTGTGTTGATTGCAGGTTTTTACAGGTCCTTCATTACATTTGCTATCTCATTTCCATGGATTCTACTTTGGATCATCTTACTCCTTTCAATTACAACCAATGGAAGGAGGATATGGAGATTTAGCTCCATTCAAAAGGGCTCTATCAAGTCACAATGAACACAGAAACAGAGCCTAATGCTATTATGGAGGAGATAAAATAATGGAATGAGCTGGATGAAGCTTATGGTTTCTTATGTTTGTCTATTTCCAAAGATCTTTTATTCCACATCACGGGATTGAAGACTCTGAAGGATATTTGGGATCAAATCACTTCCTTGTTTGATAAACAAGATGATATATGGATCTATTAGCTAGAGAATGAGCTGATTTCCCTCAATCCGGGTAGCTACAAAACTAGGAATGATTTTTTCACAAAATTCAAGCACTTGGTGCTCCAGTTAAAGCAGTGCAAGGTTGAGAAGGATGATGATCAACTCATCCTAGCTATCCTCTCAAAACTCGGTTCATATTATTCATTATTTGTTTCCAAATTCCATATTGGGAAGCTAACAATCCCAAATTGTAAAATTCCTTCTCTTGATGCCTTCATCAAGTCCCTAACAAACAAGCATGACAAGCTTGTACAGATGGGGATTAGTAGATCCTCAAACGATCAAGCACTTTTTGCTTCAGGGCCAAAATATTTGAAGGGTGAAAGAAAGCAGAACAATCAAAAGGCTAAATTTGATGCTCCAAATCCTAAAGAAAAGAACCAGCCAGCAAGAAGAGTCTTCCATCTCAAAGAAACACATGAAAAAAGGAAACCATAGCAAAGAAAAATTCAAGTGTTCTTATTGCGGGAAGGGATTCCACCCTGAAGATGCCTACATGAAGAATAATATTGATGAGATGACTTCTCTCCTTGAGAGAAAAATTATCAATCTTCCGGAGAGTGTTCGGCAGAGAGATAATCAAGATTGGGATACCTGTCAAGAAAGAGGACATGCTCTCACAGAAGGCACCTCGAATCCCAAATATCTCCTCATAGACTCTGGAGATTTGAATCACATGATGGAAAGAAGATAATATTTTTCATCCCTGGACATTGACAAAGCATTCCCATCCACATGGGAGATGATTCTCAAATCATTTTCAAAAGGCAAAGGTACTGTAAAACTTGAACATGGAAGATTTTTTTATGTTCTCTATGTACCCTCCTCGGCCTCCAATATATTGAGTGTATATCAAATGTATTATACCAGAGTGCCCAAGAGAGTTACTTTCATCATTATTGATGTTGAAATCACTGAGATTGCATCTGGGAAACTTGTTACAAAACGCATAGCAAACCATCATGCTAAGGCCTATGAGTTTTCCCAGTTTGTTGCATATGCGAAGCCCATCACTCTTTTTACTCATGGGAATGAGGTTAGTATACTATGGCATGAGATATTTGGTCATTTTAACTTTAAATAATTACAGAAAATTCAGAAAAATTCCATGGTTGAAGGCCTCCCAACCATGAAAACATCCAGTGGAATTTGCAAAGGTTGTATTGTCGGCAAACACCCTAAGCACAAGTTTGATTAGGGAAACGAAAGTCATGCAAAGTGCACTTTGGGATGGATTCATTCTGATATAAATGGACCAATTCATACTACATCCATGAGTGGTTCAGAGTATACTTACCTTCATTGATTATTTCTCCGGGTACACTTGGGTTTTCGTTTTAAATAAAAAATCTGAATTTTTTGAAAGATTCACCGAGTTCAAAGCACTGGTTGAGAATGCCTTTGGGAGGAAGATAAAATATATTAGATATGATAATGGAGGGGAATATATCAGTTCTTAATTTCTGAAAATATGCGCTGACAATGGGATCCAAATCCAGCACTCCATTCCTTACACACCATAGTAAAATGGTGTTGCGGAATGGAAAAACTGGGCCATCAAAGAGATGACTACATGCATGCTGGAAGCCAAAGTTTTAGCTACGAATATATGGGATGAGCCCATGAATGTTGCTGCACAAATTCATAATAGAGCACCTCACTCTTCTGTGAAAGGAAAGACTCATTTCAAAGCCTATTTTGGACACAAGTTCGATGTGTCAAATTCCAAGCTTTTTGGGTCCACTGAATGGGCTCAAATTCCACATGACAAGAGGAAAGATTTGTAGCCTCAAAGTATTGAATGTTTTTTCATTGGATATATAGAAGAATATAAGGTGTTTAAACATCTGAATATCAGAACCAAATAGATATTCATTGAAAGAAGTGTCTGTTTTGAAGAGCCTCTCCAAGTGGTAGAACTAGTTGAACAAAATTCTGATGAAATTCCCTCCTGTTCTGCAAATCATCTCGATGATGAAAGTGAGAGTGAAGGATATGATTTTTCAGATATGATATCATTCATAAAAATATATCAGGTTCAGTATCATATTTTTATATGCCAAATCATCTCCCAACTTGGTCCAAAAAGACAGTCTCTTCCACCAAGCAAAACATTAGAAATCCTACTGATCCAAGACGAACCCAATCTGATTTTCAAAGAGTAGGTATTTCTCTCTCTTGTCATGATTAATTTCTGTCTGAGACCTATTATTTAATGATTTTTTTATATTCTATGTCCTACTACCATGCTATAAAAGATATGATGGCAAGCTGCTATGGACGAAGATTTTAATTATCTTCATGAAAATGCTACTTGGGAGATAGTTTCTCTTCCACCTGGGAGTAAATTAGTTGAATGCAAGTGGGTGTTTCAGAAAAAAGTTGTTGCTGATGTAACAACATGAAAGTAAAAAGAAATTCTGGTTGCAAAAGGGTTCTCACAAGTTGAAGGTGTGGACTATCATGAGACCTTTACACTGGTGGCAAAGATGGACTTCATCAGGATAGTTTTGGCGATTGCCGCATCCAAGCGCTGGGAGGTGCATCACATGGATGTCAAGAGTTATTTTCTTCATGGAGACCTGAATTAGGAAATATATATGAATTATCCCAAGGCTTATACATCAGATCCTTCTTTGATATGTAAGTTGCAGAAGTCATTATATGGGTTGAAATAGGTCCCAAGATCATGGTATGCCCAGATGGATGCATTTCTTCTCTCACAAAACTTCCAGTGATCAAAATATGATCTTAATGTATATTTTCAGTAGTATGATGGTAAAATTATTATCATACTATTATATGTTGATGAAATTTTGATAATAGGAAGCACACTTGCCTCGATTTCCTTCATAAAAACTACTCTTCATGATGCATTTGAGGTGAGTGATTTGGGGCTCCTGAAGCAATTTTTGGGGCTTGAAATCTCACAAGATTTTGATGGGATAATGGTAACTCAATCAAAATATATTGCAGACCTGTTAATTAAGTTTAACATGTCTTATTGAAAGGCTACAACATTTCCTTTCCTTTCAGGGATCAACCTTGAAGAGGGAAAATCCACTCCACCCATGGATTGCACTATTTACCACCAGCTGATCAAAAGCTTACTATACTTGAAACATTCATAGCCTGATATTTGTTATGCCATGAATGCTATATCAAGATACATGTAGTAGCCTCATGAGCTTCACTAGAAGGTATCCAAGAGGATCCTTCAATACATTTAGGGCACAAGATCCTATGGCATTCACTATGCTGCAGATTCTGAGCTAGATTTGGTTGGTTATTGTTACCACCTAAGTTGTACTTAGTGGTTTTTTATCAAGTGAGCCTGGTGAAATGGACAAGGATAACTTGTTCGAACTTCAGGAGACCTTTGGAAGTAGTTTTGGGAAGTGCTTGTTGTACTATAGCACATGTGCATACCCCATGGGGGAATTGTAATAAATATTCTAGCATGATAGTGTCTATAAAAGACTCGATATCTTAGAATTTATTTGTCAATCTGATCAGCCCAGGGTGTTGTTTCCCTTGGTTATTATTGGTTGTTGAATAAACGACTGATAATTTCTGAGTTTTTCACTCCATACCTCCAAAGTTGGGGTGGTCGTCTCGGAATTTAGGCCTATTGAGGTTATTAGAGTCTATGTGTCAATGTATAAACATGCTAGACATCATGGTCGAGTCATATGAACATGTCTAAGTCCCCCCTAGGTTTTTTCAATTTTTCAAATTTTTAATTTTTCAGAGTTTTTTATTAAAATTTAATTTTTCCAAAACTTAGGCTATTTTTTAAGAGTTTAATTGGAAAAATTGATTTTGTAATAAAAGTGGTCCAAATAATCCGTTTCAGTCATGTAGTTGCTCATTTTCAAGCTAAGAGCACCATGTAAACCCATGGACCCACTATTTCGTAGTTTTGAGTGATTTTCCATCACTAAAGTCAGAAAGCCCCAAAAAATCATTCATTGATTATTTTAATTAATAAATTGATGAATAATGGAGCAAATCCAAAATCATAGATCAGTGGATTCTCAGCCAATTTGATTGAAATCAGTCATATCTGAACTAGAATGACTGGATCTGACAAATCCTTAACTGAAGGAGGTGATCAAATCAGATCCAGAGTTGATCTTCAACAGTCTTCATTGGGAATTGCGCCCTCTCTCTCTCCTCTACATGTGTGGACTCTCCTGGATGCTTTGTGGACTGATGTGTCAGATTATGGCTTGATGTGTCATCTCAATCAGCCCCCCAGTTGACAAGTAGGCTCAGTTCAGCTTCAGGTCTGTATTGATTGGCTCTCCATCAGCTGATTTGATATGTCTCCTTGGGTTTGTGACCCCCCTAGGCGGGATCTCCTATTTTTTGTATAAATCAAAGCATAAGCCTTCTCTTCCAAGCTAGTTAGAACTAGGATTGAGGTGCTGCTGCTATTGTACTGTTGTTATTGTTCATTTGAAATAAAGAGAGTCTTTGGAGGCAAGACAATGTTATGCCATTGTATGTGTGGATGATCATTGCCATTTTTTACTGAGGTAACCTATATCTATGTTCATAATTTGCTGATTGCTTGTGGATTCATTGCTAAGATTGATAACAAGATTATTATAATCTTGATAGGAAAGGTGCTTTTCAATAAATTTGTTGGCCATATATTTACTTTGATGCATGTTTAGAGATCTATATTCAACATGTTTTATAAGTTTATATACATGTTATTCTGAATCTTTGTGTATGTACTAATCGGATCTCACAAATATTTCGGCTATTTTTTTTATTCCAGCTGAGCTGCAGGTTCCTAGATTGGAGAGGATGCTGATCTAGTTTTCTTCTTCACTCTCTCCAAAACCTTCCAAATGCATAGTCCCTCGAAATTACACCTGAAAGCTCCATGGTCGATCTTCAAGGCTACCAACATTTCTCTCGTCCTCTTCCTCCTTCAAAATCAATTCTTTCACCCAGTTACTTTGTTCACAGCTTTGATATTGTTTAGATATATTATATTAAAGTAAATTTAACATAGATCTATCTTCTCAAATCCCATAATCTAGATCTTGTTCTTAAAAGGTTTCATAAGCATTCTAGATCTAGCTTTAGGGAAATCGTCCTTTTTGCATGGAATTTTAAAGAGAATTTGTAGCTTACATGCATTAGATTTATATTTTATGTTATAAAATATAAATCTAGCAATCGGTGTATGTCATATCGGCTACCTAAAAGGAAATCCAAGATCCCAAGGAAATATTTCTTTCCTTGGTTCCCTTTTTACCTTTCTTAACTAGTTTTAACTTAGCTTTTTTTTGGTTAAAAGTAAGTTGACCCAAAGGTACTTTCAGAGTGCTTTTGGGAATATTTAAATATAATAATATTGCTGGTTTTTATCAGGTATAACATAAAATAGGAGGAGCTGCTGTTCGAAAGTGACTTTTGGGCCTTCTGAATCCCCCCAGGGGTCTCCCTTTTTTATTGAAATCTTTAATTTTTGCACTTTGTAAGCTCTTGGTTTCATTCTGTATAATAATCAAGAGGAACTATATCACTTTTTTGATATTTTAACCGTTGGTAATAAAACTAATTCTGAATAGGCTCTTTCGAGCCCATTCCCCATCCACCCTGCGGGGATTTGCGTCAGTGTCATTTTTTGCTTTTCATTCATCTTTTTTTAATATAGCATAGTAATAATATATAGGGCAGTATAATTTTATTTAAAATCAATTCCATATTCCATTTCTATTGGTTTCAAAGTAACTTTAATACTTACCCCACGAGCCTCGTTTTGAGCCGAAATGTGAAGAAAGATTCGTGGTAGTCTAATTAGAAAATTGTGGTCTGCTTATATTTTTATGTTTCATTTGATATCATAATTTGTTTCAGTAACCATAATAAAATCAACCCCTCCTTGATTCTCTGATTGAGGTCCACTTGGACCAAAAGAGGTTCCTAGAGGGTTTTCTTTTTAACAAGAACATCCATCTCAAAATTTACTAAAATTGAAAAGACTCCATTGTGTATGCTCTGCACTTGGTTGCAGTTCATCCAATCATTCAAGATGTATCAAAAGCATTTGAGTGAATAGTATAATTAGGATTCACTCTCCGAAATTGACAAACCATCAGGTGAAAATCCGACACCTAGATCAAACCATTATGGTGGCAAAATACCCAAAGGAAGAGGGAACTCCTGAAAAGTGACCTCGAGGCACCGATCTCTGTCACGCCATAATGGGTGCATTATGAACAATAGCCCCAGAGACTCCATTCAACCCACATATTCCTTACGGGTAGCGGTGAAGTTTTAGTTTTGGACATACTCCAAGTACTCTCGAGTATATATGGAGTCCACTCCTTCACCTAATTTTAATCAACTCATATTTCACATTAACTTAAAATGTACCAAGAGGAAATTACAAAACATTCACTCCAAGCACATGCAAGTATATTGATTTCTTTTTTACTCCATTTTAAGGAACTGGTTATTTCCTAGCTATATATATATATATATATAGTGTCTCAGCATTGTGCTTTCATGCAGTCATTTTGTATCTTGTCATCTATGGTTGTTTATGGTTAATTTTCAAACTACTAAGTAATTCATTCAGTTTAACATCACCATACTAAGTAATTAGCCTTAACAACTTAATAGGGTCTACCCCCCTTGGCTTCGTTAGGAGTTGATCCTAAACGGAGGAGTCAAGAACAAGGTGATAGCCTTGACTTGAGACTTGCCCCCAAGGACACATCGAGTGGCTTGAAGATTTCTTCCATGTGAACCAAGTGTGTGAAAGGTGGCAACAATTATACAGATTCAAATTGGGAAAGGGATTCCATAGATCGGAATTCCACTTTCGGGTATGTATTTATGTTTGGTGGTGGCTCCATTTTCTAGTCTAGCAAAATGAAGGCATCCATTGCATTATCTTCAGCAGAGGCCGAGTACAGAGAAGTAGTGAATGATGGCATCCAAGTTGTTTGGTTGCAAGGAATTCTTTCAGAGTTTGAGATTGGTAGTGCTTTCTCCAAAGTCATATTTTTTGACAACCACAGTTCTATCAAGATCACAACATATCCAGTTCAGCGACAAAGGACCAAACATGTGGAGATACACATGCACTACATCAGGGAGTTAGTGCATGACACAACCATAGTTTTGCAATAATTCCCTACAAATGAGCAGATTACAGATATCTTCACCAATAACTTTACTGAGAAAAATTTCACTTACCTCCGTTCACTGTTGGGGGTGAGTTCATCAGGGTGATCAGTTACTTCTTTAGTGTTCAGCTTGAGGGGGGGGTTTTCCCACAGGGTTTTCCCTCTTTCCACACTTAGAATTTTATTTGAGCATTTTAGAGTTAATTTATTGTACAAGGTGACCTATGGCCTCTTTTTTCAGGGCCCTACGATTTTATGCATTTATTTTACACCTCCTAAGCATAGCTTAAGGGGGGGGTTGGAGTCATTATCCAACCCACACACTTATTTGGTTAATTTTGGCATAATTAACCACTATCCTAAGTATATTGACTTGAATTAGCATCATCATCAGCACACCATGACATCATCATGAGCACACCCACTCCCTCCTTCAATCAGGGAAGTTAACTAATCCTTCTCCCTCAAACAGGAAGGCTAACTAGGATTCCTCCTTCAATTAGGGAGAAATTCTGGGGTGATCTGAGTATCATAAGTGCACCAAATAGTTAATTGAATGTTGTTTCAACTAAAAATTGGTTAAGCTGAGTTGTAAAGGATCCTCCCTCATGTCATTGTCTATTTTGGGCTTATTTGGGTGAACTAGAGTGAGTTAATGCGCCTCCAACAATTTTTGATGATCGATATCAGTTCAGTTTAGTTCATCGGAGCTAAATAGAGTTAGTGATGTACTACCACCTACTTATTGACATGTAGTGACCTTTACTTGAGTTGCGTTCAATTAGACTCAGTCATTTATTGCACTCAGATTCCGTTATGACTCAATTGGAGTCAATCATGGCTAGATTAGTGGTTAACCAGTATGTTTAGTGTGGCTAAAAAACCATTAGGCTACACCCATCCATTTAATTCGAATGACCTCTAGTGAATTCAAATTCTCTTCATTCATGCAATTTTGCATGACATTGTATTATTGATTTTCATTTTATTATTGATTATATAGAATTTCAACCTCCTATTGCAGTACCATTATGTCATTTCATGCCTAAATAGTCTTGAATCTCTTCTAAGTCTGTGCTTTGTCTCAAGATTGTTGTGATAGAATTTAATGCTGTGGTGTTGGTGTCCATTTTAATCTCGTCAATTTTTCAGTGATAGATATCTCCAACACTTTGTTCGTGATGTCATCTAGCGCATTATGGATGAATGGATTTTCTTCCATAAAATTGAAAGTATTACTGAAGCTAGTAGTCAATTCTTCCCATTGTTGTTTATCCTCATAGTTTTGTGGATGAATACCATCATCGTGGTGTTTCATCTAAAGTATGGATAAGTACATGAACTCATTCCTTCTTTTCCTTTAGTTTCCAAGTTGTTTGACATGTTGCCAAAAGGTTTCTTATATTTTTTCTTCCATCGCAGTTCTTTCCTTGGTAGTATTCATATTTCCCAAATCGAGCATCCATCAGTTGTCCACATATTTTATAGTTTCCTATCGATGTTTTGTGCATATCCCACTTGTTGAGACAAATCCATCGATAGGGGTTCACTCTCTGTCGACACCCTTAACCCAACGATCTCCCTAAGCACCAACCCAAACATGTTTTACCCTTTCCAACAACACCTATGGAGAAGATGATTTCTCACCTGAGATGTTCAAGGGAGGACTATTGAAACCACATTTCCATAGGAACAAGGAGGATTTGCGCATCTACTGTTAAACTATCACAACATTACTTCATATATTCAACAATTGGTTGATTATAGTAGATTCGTACTAACATTTATCAGATCACATAAACCATTTAGATTGCAGCAATATAAAAGAGATTGATCATCATAACATTATTTAAAACATAAAATCACCGCATCATTCATAAAGAAGCATCATATTGTAGTATTTATCCATTCACATCATATTGTAGAAAGTAGGAAAACATGAACATGCAAAAGACATACTGTTTCCATCAAATCATGTCATATTATTTCCACATCTAATCACAGGTTCTCAAAATAACATAGATAACATTATTATGCTATTGCATCCACTTGAAGATGATCTATCATCTATATTCAACATTACAATCCTAGATCTATTTATAGGCTTGTGCCTTTTACAATATGGTCCACTTAATTCAACTTCCTAACTACTTGGACCAAAACCTACAAAATATGACCAAATTTCCTTGCGTGCCATATTACACCTTGCGCTTCATCCTTAGCGCTGCACAACTAATTATCCTCACAAATTCTAGCGAACAAGTCCCCAACACAATCTTGTGGCTCGCCCTCGATCCACATCAGCTGCAAGTAGTGTACCTTATTGTCTTTATTTTGAAATCCTCGTATAGATACTTTAGTTCTTCCACCTGAACCTTCACTCTGTCGCTGATGTCTGTGCAATCCACAACATCCTGCTGAGATGGATGATCCATAGTATTAGTGATGACTTCCGTATGAATTTGCTGCACTGTCTGAAGTGCATTCACTTCCTTTAGCACCAATTTCTCATCGATATCCTAGAATTCTTCTAGTTGCATTGTTCTACACTATTGTCATTCCCTTTCCTTAGTGATTTGGTATTGCATAGCCTTTAACTATGTCGCTTTAGACACCTACACTACCGGATTCATTTCTTCAAGTGACGTTCTTAGTGCATCCAACCAACCTTCATCTTCCTACAGTTGTGTGTTTAGCTTCTCCAACTGCTCTTCATCAACCACGCTTCCCCAAAATTGCATGGTTGCATATGTAATTTCCTTAGATTCTTTTTCCCTGTCTTCAATCCACGTCACTGCATATTTGATGGTGCTTTTGTAGGAATCAACTACCTCTAGATGCATATAAGGGTTCAATAGTACCTATAGATCCATCATGTCTCTCTTGAATCCTGTGATGATATGGCCTAACTTTTGTGATTTAGCTAATGCATCTAGGTCTTCCTCTATTACTCGGACTTCTTGATAAGCATCAAAATATGATTTCTCCAACCTATCCTTATCGTCCCAAATTTTCTCCTTTTCGAAAATGATACTATTCTTTGCTTTCTTCAAATCTCAAATCTCTGTCAGTGTTTCTTCTTCCCGTTCCTACAGATTCACAAGGTGATCGCCAATGATATGTTCTTGGTCAATCAACTCTTGACGCACAACCCTCTACAATTGTACCAATATCTAAGTTGACAGTTCATTGAAATCCAATGAGAGCTCCTAAAACTGTTGTAGTGAGGCATAGAAATATTTAGTGTTATTCTCAATTACGTGTGGTGAAAGCTATACAATCTAGACCCACTTCCCTCTTCTTATCTCTCCTTCCTTCTGCAAAATATTTTCTTTGGACACCCTTCTCAAAATTGCATCAACTAAAGAACTAATTCGAGTGTTTACCTCTTCAAATCCCTCAACAAGTTGTTTCTTCAACTGTGCTTCACTCGCAGTTGTCGTCATTATGATAGTCACAATAATGCAGTCCACCTATGCATCTATCATTAGGGTTGTGCCGCTGGCCTCACCCTACTCCTGTCGCTTCTTTGTTCTGGATTCCTCAAACCTCCCATTTATTTCTAAATCCATTGGGGTTCTTGTTGATGCTTCATCATAATCTTTCTCACTTTATTGGTCGGGAAAAGTATCCACTGGAGCATCAGCTGGTGTAACTGTCGTGATGTCCGACACTTCATCCTCATTGACTGGTTCTTGTCACTTTGCATGCCAGTCATCCATGATGGAATCCATCTCTACATAATTAAGACTATAGTGTGTGGATAACCACTATTTGTCTGGCTCCTTTCATGCTTGCACGTGAATTGCATGTGGCCCCATTGCAAATTGGACAATCCATCGATATTTTACTATCGCTTCTTCTGATAAGTGTGGGATCTTCATGGCTATAGCCTGCAACGCCTCCCAATACAACCAAAACTATAATGAGCATTCCTTTAAATGTTCAACTTCTTTGACATACTAGAGGTTCTTATACTGCACCCCTATGCATACTTTAGAGACCTCAACATCCATGCCCTGGTATTCCTTGGGCTGCATCCAAGCGACTAGCACTATCAAAATGATCAAACAGCTATAAATGAATGGTCACTTTCTTTCCTGTACTATTATTTCATCTTCTGTTAACTGATTAAGAAGAAACAATGACCAATTCATCTGTACGACCTAGATATAGTGCTCTGCACACATGATGACCCCAGAAGTACACTGATTGGGTCAGTTCTTCCTTACCACCTTCATCGCTAGAATCTTTGCTGCAATGTGCACAACTTGGTCATTAATCATATCCACCACATATGCTCATTTGTCATGCTGCATCCAAAACTTAGTATTCAGCTTTGTAGTCAGTCTTTTATCATTATCCTTTTCGCAAAATTACTACGACGGATTGGGACCCTGTATGGGAAACCCTGTGATTGGAAAAATAAATTCTTGAGTGACTGGAAACGACCGATCTAGCCACAAATAGCCCTTGTGAAAAAATGGCAACAATATTTTTGCACATGGATTGGATTTCACCAACCTTCCGAAATGCAACATATTGATGAGGCCTAAAATCCCCAACCTTTCCAATCCTCGTGCCCATTCATGTGGAGTGTGCACTATTGTGCCGTTTTTTACCCCTGTATCTAGTACGAATGGATATGTTCTGATCTTAGTTGATTCCAACAGATATTGATCGTCATACTTCATCTTCAGTATGTAGGGAACGGTGTCAACGGTGCATTCCATCCCTTGCGGTATTGTCAATGTCTTGACCAGATACCTCTGTTTCTTCATCAAATTACGCGGCTTGGCACTAGGTGTACATGGAGGAACATATCTAGGGGTTTCTGCAATGGACACCTTAGTCCTGTCTGCAGAGTCCTCAACTTGTAATGTCAATGGTCCCTCCTATTCTACAACTTCATCCTCTTCCCACACACAAGTTCTCTTTGTCTTCTTTTTTGGTACAGGGGACTTGGGTCAATGATCCCCCCTCTTCTTCTTCAGGATTGACGATGATCCCACCGACATGCTGGTTTTTTCTTGCTCAATAGTCATGCCAATAACTGGTGAGTCTCTCTCATTGGAAATCTCTACCGGTATTGGCTCACTTGACATTCCTCATAATTTCCCGTCAAATTCTCAACATTACACCTCAAGCTTACTCTGCTTTGCAACCCAACTCCTTAACTCAACTTTCACAACTCTGCAACAAATTAAGAAAATCAATTTGCACAATGGGGATTTCAAACTATGGACTACCATTTATAGCATGGAGTTGACCATATGAATGATCACTGAATCATTCTAACCAAATCCTCCATTTAATACCCGAATCCACTGTCGATTCTCTTAATATAATGGTTATATCCGTTATTAATTTACATCTTGTCCAAGAGCATCACCGAATAATTGGTTTAACTACTACATTTACTACCAATTTGACTCTATTACATCCCTACGGATGTCGCAACATGGTTCCCTAATTTTGACCTTGACACCTCTACCTAGACGACCACTTACTCCTAGTGTGCCATCCTCCTAATTACCATCTCATGCAAAAACACATATTTTATTTTATTTTTTCCCTCTTGCACAATGCCTCAAGCATCACGTAGCACCGGGGCCATCCTGTAGGGCTTCATCCGGATACCGTTCACTAACTTAGGCAACATCTCCATCTAGCTATTACAGTTGTACTACACCTCCCTCAATAATGAAAATGATAATATAAGGACCCATCCAATGCATTTGCAACTTACCTAGATGTTTGGAAAACTTACTGTCATATAGAAACACCATTTCTCCTTGCTGAAAGTGTGTGTTCTTGATATGTTGATCATGCCAAGATTTATATCGATATTTCTCAATGCGTTGGTGAAATACTATGACAAAGTAGTCTTCTTCTAGCTGCATCAACTGAGCTAGATGTTCTTCCAATGATGCTTCATCGTTAATTCCTGTCATTTCTGCAATGTGAAAACTCAGAACAATGTACTCCATTGGCAATAATTCCTCCTTCCCATGCACCAACTTGAATGGTGTCTGCCCCATCAAACTTTTGCAGGTAGTGCGAAAGCCCATAAGACTGTCGGAATCTTCAAATCCTAGTCATTGCGGTTTGTGTTGCAAATCTGTGTGAGTGCACGATCCAACACCTGATTGAATGCTTCAACTATCCCATTAGCTTGCGGATGATAAGGGGTACTCTTCTTGTGCTATGTCTGAAACTCCTCTGTCACTGCACTGATGGTGTGATTGATGAAGTAACTCCCTTGATCGCTCATTAATATATTTGGACAATCAAACCGAGTGACAAAATTGTCAAACATGAACCTTGTTTCCATTGCAATGGTGCAATCTACAACTAATGAGGCCTTCGCCCTTCTCGTTAGATACTCCATCGTTGTAATGATATATCGTGCATTGATTCTCTTTACTAGTAGGTTTATTGGTCCCACAAAATCCACTGCCCATTTATCAAATAGTTGCAGCTTCACCTAAGGTACTAGTGTCATCTCATCCCTCTATGAAGGATTCCCAGTCTTTTGACAAACATCGCAAGTCCTTGCATAGTCTGTCACATCCCCTTTGAGAGTTGGACACCAAATCCCTGCGTGGAGTAACTTCCTAGAAATAGCATGACCTAGGTAGTGTCCAATTGCAACTCCCCCATGTGCTGCAACTGAGACCCTTTCCTGTTCATACGGTAGGAAACATTGACATAGCATCTCACCAGGTTCCATCTTATAGAGTTCTCCGACAATCAAATGGACATCAGCGGCTCGAACAACCAAAGTGTTCTTTTGATTTGTAGTGAGCCCTTCTGTTGTTGTTCCTGTCACCAAAAACTAAATTGTTTTCTCATAGTAGTCGACAACCATTCCAACCCTAAATAGTTGTGCATCAGGTAGCCCATCTTCATTGTTCATCGATTCTTCACCTGTCTCAATACGTGACAAATGGTCAGCTCCTGCATTCAAGTGACCTAAATTCACAATTATCTCAAAATCAAACTCTTGGAAGCAGAGTAGCCAATGACATATCCTCCGCCCGAGCATAGGATTATTGACCAGGTATTTCAATGTAGAATAATCAGTGAACATCTTGAAATGATCTCCCAATAGATAATGTCTAAACTGATGTAATGTGTAGACCATTCCCAATCCCTATCTCTCCGGTGTGGTATAATTCTTCTCCGCGGATGACAACTTCTGACTGGAAAAGTCAATTGGGTGATCAATATCCCCTTTGCCAGGTTGTGCCAACACCACCCCCAGCATAATTGGTGGTGAATCATGATGAAAGTGGAACTCCTTCATCCAATCTAGAAAAACTAAGATTGTTTTTCTAGCCATCTTCATCTTTAAGATGTCAAAACTTCCTTGGCCATCGTGACTCCATTCAAACAGTGCATCATTTTTCATCATCTTCTCCATTGGTGTTGTTATCATGGCATATCAGCTAATGAAATTGTAATAGTATCTTGTATGGCCAAATTTTGCTCTAAGTTTCTTCACATTCATGGGTGGTGGAAAGTTAAGAAACAACACAATCTTGGCTGGATTGATGAGCAACCCTTCCTTGCAGACAATGTACTGAGTAGCATCATGAAAGGAGCTCAAAATATGCACTTCTTTGAATTTAGCGCAATCTAATTTTCTCGACACCATTCCAGCATCAGTCACATATTTTCTAGGTGGTCCTTTACCAACCCATACACCGTCTAATCATCCATGTATACCACCAAGAAATTATATATAAAATCCTTGAACGTAGCACCTACAATCCTGGAAAATATTGCAAGTGCATTCTTTAGTCCAAATGGCATCACCGTATACTAGAAGCATCCCCATTTAGAAACGAATGTTGTCTTATGCTGATCCTATTTTGCGATCTTAATCTGATGATAACCAAAAAATCCATCCATGAATGAAGTGATCTCTTGACTGCCCACTCCTTCCGGTACTTCATCAGTAAATGGTGTTGGAAACAGATCATGTCAGCATGCATCGTTCAAATTTCTGAGGTCAACACAAATTCTAACCTGTCTTCTTATGTTGCACCACCATAGGACTGGTCCACTATGATTCCTCGACTAGTTCTATTATTTCGGCATCCAGCATTCTATTGAGCTTAGCCTTTACCCTCTCCTTATATCGCTAATTAAAGCGATACGACCACTTCATAGGCTTCGCATATGTCTTCAATGCTATTTTTATTTCTCCGAAATCTCCTACTATCCCCTTCATTTCAGAAAAAATCATTGGAAACAATTCCAAAAACTCATGCAACAGATCTGTGATCTTTGCCATGGTTTCTTCATCACAGTAGTCTCCAATATTCACGAATTCCAGTTCCTCCTATGTTCCAATGTTGACTTTCCATATCTTCAATGATTGATTAACTTTATCCGTTGATATCTATGGTTTTGCGATACCCTTACTTCTTTCGGATTCTTGAATATTGATGTTTTACAGGTCATCTTCATCCCCAAGCCCTCATGTCACATTGTAGCACTCCATCATTGAATGCGTTATTGGTGCTTCATTTGGGTCCATAGGATATGCGGCTAGAACTACCTTCAAAACAACATCACAGATATGTTGTAGCGCACTATGAATTACTAGATCAACATTCATAAAGCTGAAATTTTGATTGAAACAAACTGACAACTCTTCCCATGTTGTAATCTCTCTGTGAGGTTTAGCTGATATATACCACTATCACGGAGTTTCATCAAATGTGTGTACAAAATAATGTACCCACTCATTATTTGGTCATGATACCCACATGGTTTGACATGTAATAAAATGATTATTAGGATCATTATGCCCATCATACTTCTCATCCTGGTACTCTTCTGTTGCATGAAAGCGAACCTCCATCAACCTATGACATAACGACCATCCATTGATTGAATTCTTATGGGTCTCCCACCACCATGATGGAGTAGCACCAATGCTTCATCTAATGCAAACAACCTTTGTGGTTATGACACTCTATCTTCAAAATTAACCACAAATTCAGGTAAATTAGGAAGTCCCTCATAGGTTGGCAACTCAACAATCTTTGTTGTGACTCTTCGTAGTGACTTAATAATCATACCACACTTCCCAATTGATAGCTCATGCATTCGATTCTTCCAATTTTCCAAGGCATCATCGGAATCTAATGATGCGAAGCTAGAGCTTTGCCAACCTATCTCTATGTTAGTCGTAGGATGGATGTAGTCTTCTGAGATGTTGTACGCTTAGTCCCATCCTCCTATGAATTCCTCCTTAATTGGTTAAACATACCATCTTTCTTCATTTGGATCCATCAAGGCTATGAATATAATATCGCGGTTCTCAAAGGTCATCACATGCTTCTTGAAATTAGTCACCGTCAAGTTGTCATTAGCCCATCCAATCCCCAGTAGTGTGGGATACGATATTCCACCATTGACAATATCAATAACATCAAAGTCCACATAATTCTTCATTCCTTTCAACTTCCACTGCTAGATGTTGTATGCACCCATGTAACACCCGGGTTTTGACCCCATTTTCATTTAAATAAATGATGTAAATAATCATGGTGTGGAGCTAGGAAAAAGACCCACCATCAATTTAGTATTTTTGTTTCAGCAATTAAGGTGTGGTAGATGGGATTTTATTTTTATTATGCTAGTTGAACATTAACAATTGAACATCATGTTAAATTGCAATTTTTAATTAAAAATCCATAGCTGGCTATGTCAACGCAACTAAATGAGATGGGGGAATGATTTTTTCTAAGGATGAGGGAGTGGGGGATTGGAAGAGTGGGGAAATTTGAATTGGGAAGAGCCCCACTTTGGGAAAAACATTTTTTTAATTTCTTGGGCAAGAAAACACCAAAAACCACAACCTTTCCCTCATGCAACAGTGTTTCTCCTTCCCTCGCGATTTGGATTGAATAAAAATGTTTTGGAAACCCAAATCTGCATTCATGTAGCAGCAAGCAATCAAAAATGATTTTGACTCTGAACTTTTCTCAAATTTCTCCTATCCGGTGATATGAATCCTTCATGTTTCTGGTTTTTGTGTTATGATTTTTCCCCTGTTTGGCAATTTTGTTCTATCTCACATTTTCTCTTGTTTGCTATTTGTTTTCTTGAATACGATTGCCCTGAATCCGATTTGGTGTCTTTGTTTTGAAATACCGACAATATGTTCGTTTTGGTATTTTTGTAGCACTCGGTCTGGCACCAGCAATGTTTAGAAATTTGTAAATTTCTGTGTGTGTATGTAATCCTTGGCATCTTCTATGTTTTGATAAAGCCCAAGACTGAGATCCCTATGTGTGCATCCATGTTTGGCATTTGAATTAATTGAAGGAATGAAAATAGAGTCTAGACTTGCTTGATAAATGTAGTGTGTGAAAGAACCTCATAGACCAATGTAGAAGGATGGTTTTCTTCTTTGCATGCCCTGAATAGCACTGGAAGGGAAGGCATGGCCCGAGGGACTATGTAGCAGAGAAGGGAATGGTTCCTTGTTTTGGGTGTTTAATTGTTTAGAAATTAGGCTAGATCCAGTGTGTGTGTTCATAGCTCTGGAGTTGAGCTCACTAGCTTAGTAGTCAGTCTTTTCACCTCCTTGACAGCTTGATAAACCCAACTGGAAAGATGGATTGGATACAGGGATAATTTTAGGGGCAAATTTTAGCCCAATGGACTATTTTTCCATGTTTTTCTCCCAAAAAGATTCACCATTTTTCATTCTTTGAAGCCCTGCTTCGCCCAATTTTGATGGGGTAAAAATTTTTTCAGCCTAAAAATCGCCAAATTATTATATAAACGATATAAAATCCCTGGAAATAAAAATATTTTTTGAAAAATATCGCCAATCATTTTATAGTTGGTGTTTTAAGAATTGGTAATATTCACCAACATTTATACACTTTTAAATAAGTATGGTTCCTTAATATCATCCCTAATTGGCTGGTGGCCTGATAAACCCATTTGTTGGCTTGGTTGTGTCTCATGTGAATTTGGCTAAGTGTAAACCACTGCCTTTGTAATTATGATAAACCTAAGTGTGTTAGCTTGACTGAATTTTAATTGTATCCTTGGCTATGGGTGAATTCTGCTAGTGTTCCTTATTCCTTGTGGAAGATCATTCCTAGCTCTGGGGTGGTAGTGTTGCTGAGATATTAAAGAGCACACTAGCCTATGGTTGGGTGGAACGTTGCAACGACATAGCTGGTTGCGAGACAAGCTTCTTTCAAAGATAAGTATTCTTGTGTATTTTATTTTCACAACTGTATTGTTATGAATTTATATGAACATGTTAAATGCTTGAATGAATCATTTTTCTTTTGTTGTATGGTGATAATGTATGCATCTGTGTGTCTTTAATTTCATGCATTTTCATATTATGTTCATGGGGCTTATATTTTCCTAGGTTGTTAGATGTTAGTGGCGTCCTCTCCGCTGAGTAAGGGTTGGGGATGTGACAACCCAATCAGTGTCACTCGTTCCTAGTTAGCGAGACACAACTGAACATGAGACCAAACTAGCTATGGGATCCCCATATTTTTCCATGTCTGCTTGGTCAAAATGTTGACATTCGAGCCTATATCCAGAATGATTGAATCTACCTCATAATCCCCAATCTAAATATTGATTCTCATCTCTTTCCCTGTTTTCTTCTTATGCAGGGATTTCACAACGAAATCCCTCCTCCCCATTGTAACACCCCAATTTTTACCCCATTTGCATTTAAATATTATGATGTAAATAATCATGGTGTGGAGTTAGGCAAAATCCCCACCATTGATTTAGTGTTTACGTTTCAGCAATTAAGGTTGAGCCGATGGTATTTTATGCTAGCTAAACATTAAAAATCTGGACATCATGTTAAATTCATAATTTTAATTAAAAACCCACATTCGGCTATATCAACGCAACTAAATGAGATGGGGGCATGATTTTTCCTAAGGACAAGGGAGTGGGGGATTGGAAGAGAGGGAAGAAATTCAAAATGGGAAAATCACCATTTCTGGAAAAAATGTTTTTAAATTTTCTTATGAAAGAAAACATTAAAAATGACCACCTTTCCTTCATGCGACAACGTTTCACCTTCCCTCATGATTTTGGAATGGAGAAACATTCTAGGAAAACCAACTCTGCATGCACACAACAAGCAAGCAAAAATGATTCCGAGTCTGAGCCTTTCACGAATTTCTCTTGTCTAGGGATCCGAATCCTTCACATTTTTGGTTTTCCTCTATGGATTTTTCTCTCTCACGTTTTCTCCTGTCTACTAGTTGTTTTCTTGAACACAATTTCCCTAAATCTGATTTTGTACCTTTGTTTTGAAATACCAGTAATGTTTTCATTTTGTTATTTTGCAGCAGTCCGTATGGCACCGATAATGTTCAGAAATTCATAAATTTATGTGTGTGTATGTAATCCTTGGCGTCTTCTACATTTTGATAAATCCTAGGGCTGAGATCACTGTGTGTGCATCCACATTTGGAATTTGAATTGATTTAAGGAATGAAAATAGAGTCTAGACTTGCTTGATAAACCTAGTGTGTTAAACAACCTCACAGACCAATCTAGAAGGCTGGTTTTCTTGTATGGATGCCCTGAATAGCACTGGAAGGGAAGGCATGGCCTGAGGGACTATGTAACAGAGAAGAGAATGCTTCCTTGTGTTGGGTGTGTAATTGTTTAGAAATCAGGCTAGATCTACTATGGGTGTTCATAGCTCTGGGGTTGAGCTCACTAGCTTAGCAGTCAGTCTTTCCACCTCCTTGGCAACATGATAAACCCAACTGAAAGGATGTCTTGGCTAGTAGCCTGATAAACCCATATGTTTTCTTGGTTGTGTCTCATATGAATTTGGCTAAGTGTAAACCACTACCAGTGTAATTCTGATAAACCCAACTACATTGGATTGACTGATTTTTATTGTATCTTTGGCTATGGGGAAAGTATGCTAGTGTTCCTTATTCCTTGGGAAAAATCATGCCCAGCTCGGGGGTGGTAGTGTTGTTGAGAGATTAAAGAGAACACTGGCCTATGGTTGGGTGGAATGTTGCAGCGCATAGCTGGTTGCAGGACAAGTTTCTCTGAAGATAAGTATTCTTGTTTATTTAAGTTCTGCAACTGTATTTGCTTATGAATTATTATGAAATTATCATGAATATGTTGAATTCATGAATGTGTTGAATGAATGATCTGCTTTTGTTGTATATATCATGTACATTTTATTATGCATTTGTGTATTTTAATGCTTTAAGTCTAATGCATTTTTATATATGTATTATATTCATGGGGGCTTAGATTGCCCGGATTGATAGATGTTATAGCGTCCTCTATGCCGAGTAATGGTTGGGGATGGGACACCCGTCTTTGGTTGATGCAACAAACTCATGATCTCAGTGAGCACATCGAGATATTTTTCTAGTGACAAACAACTTTCAAAGAAATAATGCAAGGTACCATGATGTCACGATGGTCCTGCTACCAAAGTTTAATAAAAAATAGGTGGCATTTCATAAACATGAAACTTACTCGAATATCTTATTATCACATCTTGTGCTTCAAAGTATGTGTCCCTCTCAGTGTCGACATCAAATCGCACCTTCTTCTTTCCAACTAATCGGACTTGTGGAATCAGACCATCATCTCCTATTGTCTCACCTCCATTGGTAATGACAGCAACATCAACAGACTAAACTCTAGGTTCTACTGAGATCTTCATAACTATTGGTCCCTGATTCTAGTTTGGTGGTTGATTCACAGGCTAGTTCACATTCTAATTTGCATTTTGGTTATGATTCTAATTCTGGTTCTCCATTTGTGGAATGTTCCTTTCTTACCACTTCACAATCAGTTGTGGGAAGTATTCAACTGTGTGATCTATAGCGATACAACAAGTAAATTTTTCTTATAGGTTCAGGAAATCTCTCTGATAATGTTTGAGTACTCTGTAATTGTAATATTGTACAGGTTTGTGACCTTGTCCTCCTCCTTGACCAAAACCTCTACCTCATCCTTCACAGAATCTTCCGTGAAACCTTCCCTACTGCTGATACTGTGGTTTATTAAACTACTGTTGTTGTGTGGGATTCAACTGCGATTACACATATTGTGGTTGTGTATACTATGCTTGAGTATACTACGGCTACTACATATCATACTGCATCTGGTTGTACTGTGGTGGCAGAGTAAAGTGCGGTTGTGGTACAAACTATGGTTGTAACACCTAGGGTGGTTGTTGCGGTAGCGGTCTCTCCTCTGATCGATGGTGTTCTACCTTCACATAATATACATCCATATTCCTTTCCTGGAGAAAATCATATGCTTGACATTCCTTGTCTCCATGCCCAATAGATCGATAAAATGTGCAATACAAGTTCGTTGGCTTTAATACCTTATTCTAAATGAATGCGCAATCTTTATGTCAATGTCCATGAACTTGGAAGACCCGACACCATGGCATGCCACCGTGACTTATTGGATTTGGATTGTTAGCACTGGGATTGAACCAAAGGTTGGCGAAAGGCTTGTTCCCAGGTAGCAACAGAGCTGCTTTAGACTGTGCTTCTGGCCTAGCAAAGTCACAGAGGGATCTCTCGTTTACTTACCAAATTTTCTCACGCAAGATATTTAATCAAGAATGCTCAGGAGGTCAGATTCCTGAATGGGGAAGGTATGTTGTTATAAGGTGTAGGTGGGATGATTAGATAGGAGGACCATTGGGGAATGGAGTCAACAGTCCTGGTATGGAACTGTAACATCCCCGACCCTCCGACTGGAGAAGAGGATGCTACCAAACTATCAAAACATCAAGGAAAGTAGCCCCATGAAGTTTTACATACATATAGAATCTAAAGTAAATGCTTCAACATCCAAAGCACTAAGATGCATAATCATACATATATTCAATGGAAGCAAAACAAAAATAATTCATATACATATTCATCATAACTCATTAACAGTAAACATAACTACAGAAGTAAAATAGATAAGGATACTTATGTCATAAAGAACTTGTCCCGCAACCAGCTACGTCGCTACAACATTCCTCCCAACCATAGGCTAGAGTGCTCATTAATATCTCAGCAATGCTGCCACCCCCAAGCTGGGCATGATTCCTCAATGAATAAGGGACTAAGTAGGCTTACACATAGCCAAGGTACACAAATCAACCAAGCCCACACAGTAGGGTTTATCAGGCTATCGAGGATCTAGGAGAAGCTAAATGCTAAGATGGTGAGCTCATGGAAGAGCTAAGGATGCCTACACCAGAGCTAGCATGACCTATAAGACACCCACACACACCCAACACTAGGGAATCAGTACTTTCTCTACTACACAGTCCCTCAGGCCCTAACCCCCCCTTTAACCTGTGCTCTTCAAGGGTCTTGGAGAAGAAATCCAGCCATCTAACTCTATCTGTGTATCTCCCAAACACAAAGTTTCTCAAGCATACCTAGCTTTCAAACCCACTCCACACAGTCTAAAGACCAACCACTGCATGCATGCAGCAAGACCAGCAATTACAACTTTGATAGGGGAAAACAATCCCTGAGTTGTTCTTGGCCTATTGTGGCCAAAACAACTCAATGGTAACCTTTAGCAGCTCCCAAGCATGAGGGAAAATGCCACCAACACAATGTAGTTACTCACAACAACCCAATTGATCTAGGGAGGAAAACAACCACGATTCAATGATGAAGTAACCAAACATCACACAGTCTAGCCATGGGGAAAGGGAAAATGATCCCCTGCATGAACGGGAGGAAGAACATCTCACAGGCTAGAAATCGGAGAGAAAAGGGAGAACGAAAACCAAATCAATGGATCACGGATCCTTTTAACTTAGTTTGGCATGAGGAAAATGAATGGCCGATGAAGGGAAGAGTGGACAAAACAAAAAATGGTTGGTATACCAAGCAGCACGTGAGGAAACCAATCCTAGCCCGTGCATGTGACTGAACCATTATTTGTCATACCGACTAGTTCAAGAGAGATGTTTCCAGGCCCATCACATCTTTCAATTAAACTGCCTCCGAAACCACCATTTGTCATACCCACTGGTTCAACAGAGATGTTTCCAGGCCCAGTGATGGCCACACCATATAAAGGGTTTGGAAAATTAGATGTAGTACTGTTATTATCATTCCAAACATTCCCCAAAGTTGAGCTCCATTCTCGTGTTTGTGAATTATATCGATAGTAAGCCATCATAGAAGATAGTAGCAGCAACACAACAAACATAAAATGGATTGGGCGCTGAAGATAGCAGTAAACATAAAATGGATTAGGCGCTGAAGATAGCAGTAGCAACACAACAAACATAAAATGGATTGGGCGCTGAAGATAGCAGTAGCAACACAAAAAAGGAGCTGTTTAAATAATGTTATTTAGGTAAGGAGCTATTTAAATAATATTATTTAAACTATTATTTAGGTCGGACATTGGTTGGTTTTGACCTGGAATTTTATTTTCTAAAATTTGAATTTAATTATTTTTTAATGACATAAACAGATTTAGACTTTAATCCTTATAAGTAGGAATTTAAATATTTTTAATCTTACCAAAAAAATCAAAATTTTCTAATTTGAAATTTTTTTATGTTTAAAATAAGACCAAAAAAAAGTACACCCCTAAAAATTGGTACACTTACAAAGAACATAACTATAAGTTTAAGTGTACCATTATTCATGGGTGTAATAAGCATTCTTACAATCCTAGTTTTAATTATTGTTTGTTGTTAATGTAATAAAACTTAGTAATGTACAACCTTAGTGGGCCTAACGGTTAAGAGCATGTGTGTCAAAGGTTCAAAGAGGGGTAGAATATGTACAACTATGTACACTTGTGGGTGACCTTAAAAATATAAATTATTATTATTATTATTATTATTAATTTGGATTTGTTGAGGTTTATAAGTTTTTAATTAATTTTGTTTAAAATTTGATTAAAATTTTTGAAAAGTTTATTAATCAAAATCTTGGTCTAATAAAAAATTTTAGACGGTTGGTTAGATTTATTTATTTAAAAATAAAATCTAATAATAAAAAATTGTAATTTCATAAAAAAATATATAGTTATAATAATATTAATGAGGAAAAATCCAAATCATATAAGGTTTAGAATAAAATGGTTACATATAGAAAAGACAATACACTTTCTCATCTATTATAAGGTTTGTGAAAATTGAATAGCCTTAGTGTTTGTCAATTAATTGGTGGATGGAAAGTGTGTACATTTCCGTGTAATTTTGGTTATTTTTTTGGTATGTTGCAAAGATTAGTATCACATCTTGGGAGATAAGATGGACTCTGGGTTTCATATGTTGTCTATATTAAATTAAGTCTAAGTGAAATTTTCAAGAATTAATGATTAATGGGAATCCTCATGAGTTTTCCCTTCAAAATTAGGAGTGTGGAAAGGTAATTTAATCGAAACTGGTGGCCAAGTGAGCTCGTGGTGCACAGGGTCATTCATGAGTTTCGATAAGTCTAGAAAGTTTAAAGTTGCTAGAAATGGTAATCGGGGCCGAGACACAGATTGGAATTGTAGAGTCTCGGGCAAGGAAGTTCCCGGACCAGCATTACCAAAATAGAGGTTGCAGTTTCCCCAATCCATCGACTGTGAAGGACTAGCAATGTTTTAAAAGGGATTCCACTCAAAAGCCAAAGGATTACTGACGTTAGGTGTGTTGTACTGTGTTCAACTGATTCTAACTGAAGCTGGTGTTGCAGATATAGGAACAATGATTCCCCTAGTGAAAAGTGAGAAATGAGAGATACCAAAAGGTGCGACCAACACTTAACTAAAAGTATGAAAGCTGAAACTTTAAAAGGGGTTTGGGATTCTAGATGACACCCCACCATAAGTAGGTGAAGGACCTACATAAGGATCAGATGGAGGAATGTCTCCCCCATACCACAGAAGGTCTTGAATGAATGAATTTGAACCAGTAGGACCACTTTATATGTTTTGAAATAACAGAGAAGAAGTAAAAGGTACACTGGGTATCCTAGTGACCACCATGCTAGATGGACTAGCACTGTTTAAGGGTGTCGATATATTAGCCACTCACGCACTCGAAGACACCAGATTTGATGAATTAAAGTTTAAGGACACTACTAGTACAATAGAGATACTAGGCCTGGTGCATTCACTAGTGAAGGAGAGGCTCCACTCACCAGCATGGATGAAGTGGGGGTAGGCATATCCTCAAGACCTTCTCCTAAGCTAGAGATAAGGGAACTCAAAGGAACACCAATACCGAGTGGACCTAACTGATGAACTTGCACTAAAACAAGATCTCTTAAGTAAATTAGAGGTGAATTGTAATTCCTTGCGAACTCTTGAGCTTGCAAATATTCAATTTCCACTTACAAGGGATTAGGTTGAGTATAACAAAGTTCAGGTTCCCATGGAATTTCACTGGCTCTAGGAGATTCAAAGGAATTGTTTGTATCTAATCTCCACTTTTGAGGTGGTGGTGGAGGCTCTACTATTGAGATTGGAGGAAGGTTTTGCAACCTTCGAGACATACGGGGAGGTTGATCCTCCACAACTAAATATTTAAATCACATGACTAGAGGTCAGACTAGATCAAAAGAAGTCCATAGGTCACATTGCTAAAAATATCCCAAGTATTACAAACATACAGGGAGGTAAAATACAAACCCTCCAAAGGAGAGTCTTGGGTGATTAGGGACCAGAACAAAGCAGTGGAGTTTGGAGAACAGTTACCTAGGGTCCCGTGATAAGTTTCCTGGGTGCAAGTGTTTAAATCACCAAAATTACTTCCCAAATTTGTATCTAGATTTCCTCCCAAGTCTTCCATAGGTACACCAAAATCACCTTCCACCGTCACCCGTAAAAGAATCCTAAAGTCTAGATACTAAGGCTACCAATCTTACAACAAGTTTGTGGTGGAAGAGTCACATGTATGACTTGTGTGCATGGGTAGGGTAGCTAAACCCATAATTCAAAAAACACCACAACCTCACGGGGCCCAAGGTGGTACTGAAAGAACCCCCATACCCACAACAATCATGGTTTAAGGTCAAACGAAGTATTGGAGGGGTATCTCTGCAACTAATTTCTCACACGACCTCATGCTTAACTCCTCTATAAAGAATATTTTCGGTTGATCTCTTACAAACTTAGATTTAACTAGAAGATAAGGCACTAAATCTGAGTTTAAGTGATCTTGTATAGTTGAAGATGACCTAGTCCAAGATCCTAGCCTAAGCTAGTTGATGTAGACTCTAGAAATACAATGTTAGTAATATATTTTAATTAATAGCATTCTTCTTTAACGTTATTATTACTCAACGTAGAAGAAGTTCAACTCGTGGTGTTATGAATCAACTGAAAGAAAAAATGATGTAAAAAAATCCAAATACAAATGATATTCAACATTCATTTTCCTTTTTTGAAACAAATGAAATTTGCTTAAGAACTTTAAAGAAAAAAGACTTCCTTTTTTTAAAACATTTTTCTTTGTGAAAATAATAAAAAAACAAGCATACAAAGAGCCCATATGAGACTAACAATGCAACTACAAATGTTTTGTTTTATTTTTCTTTTCAAAAATAAAAATATAAGGAAAACTAATGCAACTAAGCAAGTCAGAAAAAATGAACATGTATAAATGCAAGAAAGAGTATTTACATCCTATAATCACAACCTTCAAAAGCACTACAAAGTTGAGCCAAAACCTTAATTGGGATGAACTACTCACTTTGGAAACCAAGTAGATCAAAATGTTAACAGAAGTGAAAAGTTCCACACCACTACTAAAGGAATTAGACTCATAAAAGGACACCAGCGAACTGAGAGAGGTCAAGAAACCACATAACCACTTACACAATCAATACATCCAAGAGGAAAGACCTAAAAAAATATTGCACACTTACGCAACCTAACCTACTAAACACAAACCTTGTAAGACAAGTTACAATGAAATGCACTAGGAAACACATCGAAACAGAATTAGGAAACAACCTTAAAGAAGTAGTGAGATTCCAAAAATGCTCAAAAACGGAAAAACCCTAGATCTTGGACACTATGCTAAAAAAATCACGACAGAGTAGTGGGAAACCCATGAGTCACTCGTGACTATTACTAAGGAAAATCGTGACTTCAAATAAAAAATCCTGACTATCTAGTGGGAAACATGTGATTCAATTGCGACTATTACTAAGGCAATGTGTGACTTCAACTAAGAACTCACAACTGTAACTACATCAACTCGTGAGTGCTTGTAATTTTTTTCAAAAGAAAAAAATTCAAATACTAGGAATCCTAAAGGTCTAGAAGGACTGACTAAAGATCATATAATTGCAAATCATGACAGAAACAAAAGATAGAAAACTTGACTAAAAACTTGATTAGAGAGGCCCCAAAACAAACTACAATCCCCAATACAGTCTCCAGCTCTGTCGTGAGGGACATCTACCTTATTACTTTGGGTCTTATGGTCACCAACGTACTAGGGTATGGGTTGTAGACATCAAGGATTACTGAAATGTATATAAGAGAAATAGGGTTAGTGGAACATGTACCCTTTTACCGACGGTTGATCCACAATTTAACCTTCTTCCCCAATTTCTCCTCAACCTTATGATCTTCTATACCTGCAACAAATATTGAAGTTTCTCCATAGTATCCCTTATTGTTAGATAAATTAACATGAATAAATTACAATTGCATTTAACAATAAATAACAATACATATAATGATTGAAAGAAACAAAGGCATGCAATAAGACAATATGGAAGAAAGAAAATGTTTACTAAGAAGTTCAAGAAACATTACAACCTTGTATGAGACAAGGTCCTTTGAATACCAAGAAACTAAGTCCTCTTTCTCCTCTCTCCAATGTATTCTCCAGCATAACCTTTCTCTCCAAATTGATTCCCCTATCTTCTACCCCTCCCCTGTATTTATACTTGTCGGTGAGGAGAGGTTACGAGGCCAAGGATGGTTAGGGGAGTTAGGGAAGTTAGCATTTCGAACCCAATTTCCCCTAAACTAATGATGTTTTTATTTTTAAAATTTTCTTAGGGAACTAATGGGTATAAGTAAGGAAACTCATAACTCCCTCATGAATTTTATGAAGGTAACTTGCGACTGCAAGTTTTTAGGGATAACTCATGGGTTGCATATAGGCTAGCCCATGAGTGACACACAACTTTTAACAGGAAAACCTGCAAGTGCAAGGAAAACTCATTTATAAAGATTGGCAAGGCTGAAGAAACAAGTATGTATCAACGCTTCACTTCATATATAGTAATTAAGCTACTTCAATCCACATTGTCCTTTTGTGTACCGACACATTTGGTGTCGGTACTTGGATGGAGAAGTCTCATTTCATGGTATAACACTTTGAGACACATGGATCAGCCTAATGACATCCATTTTAGGGCATTAATGAGAATCATAAACTTTGTACAAGGAACAAGAACACAGGGGATTTACTACGTTGCACAATCTAGCCTAGAGTTAGTTGGTTTTATTGACTTTGATTGGGTAGGTGATAGCATTGATAGAAAATCAACTTCTGGATATGTGTTTTTTCCTGAATATGGACGAATCAGCTGGTCAAGTAAGAAGCAAAGTTCCATTGCACTTTCATTTATAGAGGTAGAATATAGAAGGGTTGTGAATGTAGCTACTTAATGTCTGTGGTTGCATGGTATACTTGGAGAGTTTGGGATTGAGTCTGAGACTTCCATAGTAATCTTTTATTACAAAAAGTACCATTCAAATCTCAATTGATCCATTACTGAGGAAATGAACCAAAGACATAGAGATCCATAGGCACTACACAATAGGACTTGTGCATGATGGGGTCATTGCTCTGCGTTATTGCACATCATCAGAGTAAGTTGCTGACATCTTCACCAAGGTGTTTTCTGAGAATACTTTCAGCAATATCAAATCACTTCTGGGGATAGATGATAATATGGTGAATACTAATTGAAGACAATATTTCTTACAATTTTGTTCATGTCCATGTTTAAGGGAGGATTTTTGCCTTTGTGGTTTTGCCTCTTTCATTGTTTTATATGGACAAGAAGTACGTAAAGGGTGACTAAACCTTGTCTCTAGGCCCTATATCTTTGATACTTTTCTAATATTGTACATAAATTCATTATTAAGAGTGGGTGTTGGAATAATCAAAATCCATTCCGATGCTTAGGATCAAATAATTAATCCTTCTGAATAATTTCCTAGGTACTACTCTAGCTAGTTGACCTCCACTATCATTTTTGTGGTAAAATATGCCAAAAATTTCTCCTCCTGGATGATTTGGAAAGATTCTAGATAATATTCTACCAAATAATAGACTTCCTATCTTGGTAAGTGCGCATTCCTTCCTTATCTAGAGTTTCCATCTTAATCTGCAATTTTAAGGAAAAGGTAAAGGTAGTTTTAAGGTACAGAGTGCCTTGTTTTTGTAACACTTCACTCTCCTTTTTCTCACCTAAAATCATTATAAAGTCCACTTTCCTTCATTTATCATCTTTAAAAACTCATTCAGACAATTTGTGATCCTCTTGACGTAATAGGAAAGTTTTTTATGCACCTATGGGGTATTTTGACTAGATTTGTAAGCCTGATTTTGTACTGATTCAAATGGAATCTTTATGATTTCTAATCCTTGGATTATTTACATGATTGAACATCCTATTACTATAAAATTATGGATGATGTAAAATAATATAACAACAATTTATGTTATTCAACTCATTCAGTCTCCTTTCTTGAGTGTTTCTTGCATATTTTTCAAGCAATTTTGTGAGTTCAATTGATCTAAGATTGGGATTAATTTGCACACTTCCATAATTGGTGTAGGCGATGGATTATCAAATACTAATTCTTGAACGGTGCTTGTTCTCAAGGTAGAAATGACCATGCTCTGTAAAAAAATTCTTTAGCTCAAATAGTTGCAGACAGATAGTTCAACGCAAAAATTTCAATCAGCCAGATGCAATAGAATGAAAAAAATTCGATGCGAAGATGGTTCATATCACATGTTCAATCAACCATTCATTCACATGATATTGAAATAATTGTAAAGGTGGTGACAAATTATGTCACACACGGCAATATTTCTAATCATTTTAAAGAAACCATCACTTCACCTGTCATTTCATTGTTAGTTATTGTGCATTAATGACAGATGTGACCAAAAATAATGCCTCCAAAACATGATTACTTCACATTAGTTTTCATCTAATTGTCATCTGCGGCAAAAGTTCATCATGCAGCAATAATTACTCTTTTGCGATAGAATTTAGCTCCTCTTGTGACAGACAGATAGTCAGCGACACTTTTCTTCTTTTTGAGATAGACATATAGTTTGCGACAAAATTTATTCTTTTGGGACATAAAATATCTGAGTATTGAATTAACCCCACAACCATTTCCCACCCAAAGTTATGTTGGAAAACGAAATGCACCATTCACAAGGAAAACACAGGATTGTATTTTATACCTAAAACATTTTGCAATAACGTGTTGGTTGGTAGAAGAATTTATTCAAACCCATTGACTGGTTGCATGGGAGGCTACATTCTTAATCAATACAGACAAATTTTCTTCCTCTGTGAGTTCACTTGCTTGTTGGGTTGTATTGTAGGCATTATGCACTACGATTCTTCCCCATGAAATCAATTTATTAATGGTTTACTTGCAAAAATTATGGCAATGATTTTACCCCATGAAAATATCTTTCTCGTACAAGAAAACACACAACCATTAATTCCCAAGAACAAAACTTATGAATGAATTTCTTCGAGCAATAAATTCCATGAACTTGGCATATTCCTAGCCTAATATGAACCCAAAACTTGTTATGAAACAATTTTCCAAACTAATGCAGCAAAAATTATCATATTCTTTTCTAGAAATCAAAACAAACTTTCAAAGTGGTACAACAAACACTTAATATGTACCATTACCAATTGGTTTAGTAATTATAAGTCCTTGTTCATAGAACTTCCTCATGAAACCATAAACACTTGCAAAAGTAATGTGCTATAGAAAATAACTCATTACTAACCATGGTACAAACATAAAATCCAACAGTAGTGAAGTAGAAGGAAAACATTCTGAAAAATTCAAGGAGCTGTCCAAGTCTATACATATCTCTTTTGAGAACCTGTTTTCCATTTCCACCGAGCTACTTTACCCTCAAACAAATCAATCTATTTTAGTCTGACATATCATCCCTTTCCAACCTACTGGAATGTCAAATTTACAGGTTCACTCTTAACAAAGGAAAGTGTTCATAAATGGAAAGGAAAACAATAAAATATTACAGATAAACAACTACCTGAATGTATTCATGATGAGTGATGTTTCCCTTTTGTAAAGTCGAATTGAACCCTGCATATTGCATGATGTGTCAGTAACACATATTTAACAGGCATATTTTTGCTAGACTTCCTATTTTTCATGTATGCGTTTTCTTGCAAACTCCGATACAACATTTTGCTAGCACTAGTGTATTTCCTCCAATCCTTGGGAAACGATGTCCAACCGTAACTACTAACAACCCATTTTTATCTAATCATGGGATCAATGACTCTCTTGGAGATAATTAGTGTATAATTTATTGTGACATCAGAATCTGAAGCTTAAATCCTCTCAATGTCCATATATTAATGAACAATGCTATTTGATTTGTCTTGAACTATTTATTTATTGTGGCTAATTTTGAAATTGTTTCATTATTTTCTCCCCATTTTTAAGAAGTGTTGGACAGTTCTTGTATTTCTAATTTCTTTTGTACATGCTAGCACCGTGTATAGAATGGAAGGCTTAAACGGAACAAATATTTCCACTAGTTCATATAAGAAAATCTATATCGAACTACAAAAATAATGTTTTAACTAAATGGTGTAGATTCATATGAAGTGAGGCATATGTTTCATTGAAACATCTCTATGTATGTGACTTGAAAAACGTGAAGCTCTACTACCAATTTCCTTATATATGAGAATAGTGTTTTTTGATTTTCCTTGAATTACTTCTTTAATGTGTTTAAGTTTGGAATTGCTTTATTGTTTTCTCCTCTTTTTCAAGAACTATGAAACAATTCTTGTATTTCTACTTTCTCTAGTAGATGCTTTTCTAGTTCCATGTAGACAATGGAAGGATTAGAAAGTGTCACGGAAGAAAGATTACTATTGGTCCATATTTTTAGTGAGTGTATCACTGACAATCGTAGCAGCATATCTGGGCACGTGTTCATCAGCACCATAGAAGATAGACATGGTGCATCACAGTTCTCAAGGAGGAGGCACATCACTCAGTTGTAGAGGGAGAGGGTGCGTGCATGCACCTGCTAGAAAGGCTTAGATGAGGCATGTGCCACCATCAAATAATATTAGAGGCATGTGCTAGTGCCACTAGTGGAACATACGGAGGAATCACCATAAATTCAAATTTAGTTTGGTTTTATTTTTAGGAAATTCTATTTATGAGTTTGACTTAGGATCAAGTAAATTATATTTATGAGTTTCGGTCACATGAAAATATACTTTTTAAACCCTATTATTCCCCTCTCAGATCTATAAGAGAGAGGGCAGGGGTATGGATTCATTCATTGAGTTTTGACTCTAGCAGCTAGCAGTTTACGGGTATTTCCTTGTAGCAGATTTTTTCATGTTCATAATTTATAAAAGCAGTGACAATTTCTTGCAGTCGTCTATTGAATTCTATTTATTGTTTTCTACAACATTTGTTTGTAGATTCTAGCATTTATTAGAGATATATTTTGATATGTTCTTATTTCTTCTGTTTTTTTGGTTTTCTATAGGAATTGTATTACAGTGCAGAATCTGTTTACCATGTGTTCGAAATTTTTTACATACTCCATATAAGAAAATCCATATGGAGTTATACTTGAACAACAAAAATAACATTATGGCTACATGTTGCAGAACTCCCAACCACCATAAGTGTGATGTTTTCCATAGCTTGCATTGACCCAAAATTAGGGATTTTTTTACATAGAAGCATCTTCATGGGGCATTATACCTAATTAAGATGTAGATATTGCTAGTGAGGAAAGAAAAGCTTCTAGTTATAAAGAAAGATAGTACCATATTCTAGAGCTAGTGAGAAAATCATCCCGCTCTTTGCTACCGTTGACTATGACTATTCTCCTATAAGGGGCACCCTTCCACCCGTCCTTTCCTTTTATGGGGGGGAATTTTGTAATTGAATTTATTAAATCTCATTGAAAGGCTGTCAAGCCATTAATTCATAGGGTTCTAAGTTGATGTAGAGTAGAAGGTGCCCTCTTCCTATCATAACATAGTGGGATCCCCTTTATATTATAGAGTTCATATAGGTTCCAATAACAAGGAAGAATATAGGATGTTTCAAATTCTCATGATGTTGGAAGAGTAACATGGGATGGAAAAGTGACAAGTTTTGGGTAATTACCAATTAGTCGTTCAATGTATGAAAGGTAAAGCATTAGGTATAAATTTGGGTCTATCTAATCTAGTCATGAATATTATAGTCTTTAGGGAGCATTTACAACAATTCTATTCGAGTTAGGATAAGGCTACTAAAAAATTAAGTGAACAGGGATCATGTGATCTTTTACCCAACAATGGCATAACTCGAAAAGCTCAAATGGGCTTCAAAAAGCACAGTAGCACAAATTGCAGGAGAATTATCCCAATCATTATGATAATGTAAGGGTGCTCGCTTTCCCAATATAATAGGGTAACTGCAAAGAGAGCGAGAGAAGTTAATAACAACAAGTCACTCAAAATGTACTAAATGCTTTAAATACCATAGAAACCTATTGGCGAATTGATGCCAATATTTGTGCATCCACATGTCAAATATCACTTCAGATCTTTTGCATCATAGGCTCTACACTTGATAAATATGCTTCTACAGTTTATAAGACAACAACATTAGAGACAAGTTTATGAAATAGGTTTATCACAATCACAAGAAACCACATTTTGGTATTATGTATTTATATATCTATTCCATGTCTACTTTCATGAATGGCCAATAAAAATATTTTGACTACTCACATATGAGGTCTACTACAAGAAATTGACTCTCTTGATCATTTTTTTATTAATATCTAAAACCAAGTAAACATAATTCCATGTAAACCTTTATTTGATTGGTTGCATCGGGTCAAAGATTCAAGATAGGGTTCAAATTGTTCTCGTGTCACTCTACACAACTAATGGTTTAGATTCACAAAACAAGAAGGTGCACAGATAGCATTTTCAGCACCACTGGACAAAAACACAGGTGTCCCATCTCTCCTCTTTGATTTATCTTATACCCAATTCGGCAAGAGGATTATGGTCAGGCCAATATAGGAACAAATTATGGTTGTCTCCTTCTTAATATAATTATTCACAACTTCCTATATGATGATTATTTGGGGCTTCTACATCATACAGTTGAGCGCTTGTAGTTGCAGAAGCGACTAGGCTTCCTTCATTAATTTTGTACTAATAAAAAAACAAGCATTCAATATTGAGGAAACAAAGGTTACAACTTTCAATCTTCCAAAACAAGAGGCTTTGCATATCTAACCTTCTAAGTTCTAAGATTCAGAAGCAGTACACTACCCTTGCCACTCACAAATGGCAGCACTTTTCCCATTTCAAGATAGCGATCCTGAGATCCATTTAATTCATGCCTAATCACACCCAAAGATTTTTATAGCTATAAGGTTAAGTCTATAATTGAGTTTTCAAAATCGCTTATGTAAAGAAATTACTGGTACTCATGTTTGACATGACTATTGTAAAGAAAGCAAACAATTCACTTTCAACATTGTATTCACCAAGTTCTAAGTCCCCCCATTTATTGTGAACACATTTGATGATATTTTCCACCTTTGTAAACCTCAATAGATGCATGGTTAAAAATTGATACAAAATCAGGGAGTCATTATTAGGATGGAACAATGCATTACAAACTTATTCATGCATACTTCATCTCACACCAAGCAATATATAATTTAGTGTCCTAAAGAATATTGTCTCAATAGGATCTTGAGAGTTGGATGACTTTTGATCTCTTAATTTGAGACTTAGTGTCAAGAATTTTAGATTGATTTTGGTATATTGTAATTTAATTTCTAAATTACTACTTGATTAACTTTTAAATTGTTGTCTATATTAACATGTAAGAGTTCATGGTGCCCTTGTCCGTTTTCACCTTCACAACCAGTCTGAATCATTGCGTCTCTCTCTGTCCCATTGGATTCCTTTTCCCACTAGTCTATCTCACTCTTTCTTTCACACACACATACACACACACACATCTAGTGTGATGAATGTAATATGAATTTTGTATGTAACAACTTGTAAGTATCAATAAAATCAAATTTTATAAATTTAAAATCAAAAGAAACCATATGAACTAACATCATTGAAAATCATGTGGATTTTTATTATCAACATTCCATTTTAGAAAAAACATGTATGAAAGAACTAATCCCATCAAATAGTAAATCAATGATAAAAACATATTGAATAAGGAAAAACAGAACTTCAAAAATCATCACGATGAAACAACACAAAGAAGAAAAAGTGAATTGTGAATTTTCTACTTTGAGCCAATAATGAAACAACTGAAATTTAAAAGATATAATGTGTACCTTCACAGTTATAATAACCATATCCCATAAATTGAACACCTTCAACCAAATGGCACTCATAAACCCTACCGTGAAAAGTATCCTGCCAAAAATAACAAACAATTCATATTCATAATGCTATAATTTAATGGTTTAGGTGAGTCTTACCACATAAAAAAAACAGATTTATATCCTTTGGTTCAAGCATCCAGTATAGCTTGCAAGCATTTATGTTTTCCTTCTTATCTTTCTACCAACCACCATTATTTTTCAAACATTCATTTGTTTCTATATCTGGTTTGAGAAACAAAAAAGTTACTTCCATGCATTTAATAATGGATTTTAAAATGCCTTATTCCTGAAAATTCAAGGTATATAGCTATGCAACTAGAATACATCCACCCATAAAGAAAACCACCTTCACTCAAGCAAACAGTTGGATCAGTAGTTTCCTGAAATCCTGGACAAATTTCCTTCAAGACAACCACCTTGTCCAATTTTCTTGCAATTAAATTTAGAAGGATGTTAGTTTGCCGCATTTTATTCTTGCATTTGTAAAAGATAGAATGTATAAAAAGAAGGGATGCCCACCTCTATATTGTCTATTGTTAATAATAAGTGTGGGAAAAATAGTGACACCACATCGAGATCCATGTCCAACCTATGAAAAGCATAGCACCATGAAATTTCATTAACACATGGACTCTATAATACCAAGGGAATGAATGAAAGCATGGCCACATCATAGATGTTTACCACATAAACCATACCAACAAGACTTAAAAAATATGGAACAAATGATAGCAAAAGATTATATGATCGCAACTCTCAGATAAAATGGAAAGTAACAAATGGAATACATCTAGAATCTAGTCTAACCTGTGCATCTTTCTCTTGTTTCAAGACAGGGTTCTCGACATATGTAGTTGGATCACCCATGCATTTTTATATATTATTGACATCAAAACTTGGCCAAAAAATGTGCTTACATTGAACCAATCAGTTAATAATGATCAATTGCACCTTTAGGTATATTGTACAATAGTACAAACTAATACTCACTAAAGGCAGAGTAGTTATAACTTGTAAGTCTTGAACTACTTTAAAATTGTTCTGAATAATAGAAATAGACACACCTAAAGAATGGATGACATTTTCTACACATTCCTTGTTGTACCTTTTCTCCTTCATCGAAAACCTAATATGCAAACTAGTGATGTAATCCGACCAAACCTAGGGTCTATTACTTTCATTTGAAACTTTAAAGACACACAATTGGATGATATTTTCAAGTACAACATCTTCACCATCGTACACTCGACTGAAATCCTATTCTGCATCAGTTGCACAGTATCATCCATGATTAATGGATTGAGACTTGCACTCCTTAGTTACAGTAAATGCTTGGGGATAGTACTAGGTTATCTAGTGAGGGGTGAATTATGTGTAACCACTTTTATCAAGAATTTGAGCATCTCCTTTAAAATTATTTACCAGTTCCAGTTGGGTATCACACTTTTCTTTGCATTCATCATTTTTTTTGTCCACAACTCATACTCCACCCCATCATCTAGGTTAGGAACAGACTCCCTCTAGTCTAAATTAATATTAACCATATCACCCTTATTGGTAGATACTTTCAATTTGTTGTAGAACTATTTCACAATAAGAGCAGAAGGAATGGTGATATTCTGCAGATACTCAGCTTGTGAGGTATCTTCTTCAGGTGAATCCATAGTTATCAATTGATATTCCTGATCATCAAAAACAAGAACAACCGCTGCACCATCACTATGAGCATTCCAAACTTTCAAAGAAAAATAACAATCTGCAAAAAAATATATGACTCAATTAACCCAAATCAAAGAAATTAAAGATGAAATTATCCAATGTTCAAAGATAACAATGTGTAAAAAATGAGAAATAACAATATCCAATATTATAGAATCACAATTGCCAAAATCATTTAGGGTAAAATTCAAAATTGAATTTATCTTATGGAAAACATTTTTATCTAAATTTGTGTTTAAACTTTAGAATAAAAAATAATAATGAATCCTCTCAACTTTAACCTCAATAATATAAAGGGAAGCCGCCAAATTATAAAACACTAGAAACTATTTCAGATCATGTGTAATTTCCCAAATTTCTTCCCAAAAACATACAAATAAACATTTTTACTCAAATTTTTTTTTGTCAAATATTTCACTCCATGTAAAATAGAAAAGACGGTATCTGTAAATCTGATATAACACAAAATAGACAAAAAATGGCTATATGTCAGATAGAATGGTATTAGCAGTGTTCCCAAACATCATAATATAGACAAAATAAACAAGAAAAATGCTATATCTCATATAGAATGGAATAATTGGTAGTGTTCCCAATCATCAAAATCATGAAAAACCCAAATCTCCTCCAAAATACTTGAGAAGGAAGAGCCATGGCCCTAGGGCCTATAGACCTGGGTCCTGAAGAAAGGTCAACCAAAAAGGAAGTTTATAAAGAAGAAAATGCTACTATATAGTTTTCACATTAGCAGTTAGTGAGTGTTGTGATGCCTCTCCTTGTATCAAAATTGAAGAAGGTGGAGGATTTTGGAAAAAAGTAAGAAATGCCCCATGATACAAAAATGTTTAAGAATTCACATCCCAAAGCACCTGCTCCAACAAAAAATACATTTTCTTCCTCCAATTCCTTTTGCAGATATATTCCAAAAATAGAAAATTGACCATCATATCCCAGTGCTTGATACGCCCTAGTATATAGTACACAAAGCACAATCTGAAATCCCAGTACTCGGTGAATTCTTATATTCTCGGCTGAATTGGAAAACATTCTTCATCATTATGAGATCAAAGAAATAAGGAGATGAAGCACGAGGGGCATTCTCCTAATGTGGGGACATATACATCATTGATTGATGCTTTCTCCAAAGTAAGATTCATGGATCAAGTGGATGATCTGTATAATGAAATGGTCCAAGAAGGATGTCATCATAATTTATTTCTTTCAAAAATTTAATTTATGGGTACGTTAAGTCAGGGAAATTTAGAGGATGAAGAATTGTTCACACAAATGCTTGATGAAGTGTATTTTGTTGATGAAGCCTTTCTTGGTGACCTTGTAAATGAACTATGCAATGTCAATGAGATATAAAAGGCCTTTAAAATCTATCTTAAGATGATTGATGTTGGTTTCATCTTTTTATACCCAATGGTCCTATTGGGTCATGTTTTTGTTTTCCATCTTTTAATACTTTTGTTTAAGTTTTGAAGCTTGGTTTTATTTATTACTCCTAGAAAATTTTGTTGCTTAGGATAGTTTGAATCTTTTCCCTTTAGCTTTCATGTTTATTTGATTTCTTAGTTTTATATTTTACAAATATTTGTTTGATTTCATAGTTGGAGGGATTATAGAATGCTTATATAGATTAAAAGGTCTTAAAAATAATATAAAACTTGTTTAAGGGTATTAAACCAAGTGTAAACCCTTACCATAAGTTTAATTTTTAAAAATCATTATCTCAGACTTTCTTGTGGCGCAAGCCTGGAAAAATTGCACACATGCGCTATAAGAAAGTCGTGCAGTTCAAAAAGTATTATTTTTCGGTCAGATTGTTTGAAATTGTCACATATGAAATGTCACTCATACTGCGTTGAAGGATTTGATATGTGTTTTTTCTAGAATAAACACTGTGATAGGTGTGAATATCATCATGGGGGCAAGTTGTGACAATATGTTGCATATTTTTGGAATAATGATGGATGAACATAATGAGACAAACACTCCTTGATTCTTGTATATCCTGAAGTGCACGTAGAAGTAGACGAAGGTCATGGCGAAAAATCAGTAGTTTGTAATCGAAATTTTGAAACAGGGCGAAAACTAGGGCTTTGAGGAGCAGTCGTTTTCAGTTATCAAAATGATCAGAGAAGATTAAGGAATGCAATTCAACACTTGCTAGTCAAGAAAATATGATTACAACACCTGGATTCAACACTTTGATAGGTAGGTTGCGGATTGTTACCAAAGCTCATAAATTTCAGACTTTCCAAAACAGAGGACTAATGATAAAATTGATCGCAGTTTATTAGTTTTTAAACATAAGTCATACTAAATGATGAATTCTCAGTCATGGAATTAAAGTATTTATCACCTTAATTGAGAGAGTTCAGTTTAGGGTTTTTAAGTTCCCTTATAGAGTATTGCCTGTCAGTTTATCAAAATTTGAAGAAATTTAGACCGTGTTTTATTGACAGAAGTTTTTGACAATAGTTCAAAATGAAAAAGAGTGGTAAGAATAATAGGGCAAAACCTTCAGACATGAGCTGGGTTCAAACCTTTCCAAATTTTGCAAAAATGTTTACAGAAGCAGGGTGGTTAGTATTTTTTGAAAAAAATGAAGGTTATCACTCAGAAGTTTCTTATAAATTCGCTCAATGTATGGATAAGGATATAGTGTCTTTTGACACTTTTAAGTTTAAACTAACGAGGGAGTTCGTAGTAGAAGCAACATGAATTTTAGATGAGGGTGAATTCTAGTTCAAAAAGGTCCCTTTCACTTTTGATGCTCAGAGATATCTACTTCCAGATGTAGTAGTAGATTGGGTAAAGGGAGTACCTATTCAAAATTTTAAGCCATAATGGATAGAGCCTATCAAAATCCTTCAAAACAATATCACGTGTGAAGGGAGATTTGCTTTTGTGTTCAAATACCATTTTAGATTCCTTCAACATCTCAGTCATGAATCCAAAATGAATCTTCCATTCTTCTTTTTGAAAATCTTATAGAAGATATCGAGTAGAGTGAAAGAACATCATGATCACATCAAACAATTAGTATTTCATCATGGGCTCATTAAACTAATTATAAGCACTGTACTTCAGAAAAGAGAGAAGACATGGGAATACTTTTTGTTTTGGTTAGGTTTCCAATCAGAGAAGGAATAGCAGTCTGATAAGTGACAGTTAGACAAAGGTCGTAGTTTGATCAAGAAACTTAAAAGGAAAGTCACAGTCAAATATGAAGAAGCTGATGAACCAGGAAAATATTCGAACCAGTAAGATGAAAACATTGAGATTGAACAACAAATTAATGTTGAAGAAAATAAATTTTCAAGGTCAGAGGTGAAAGAACTTGAGCCTGTAGAAGATGCTTCTCCTGGAGAACTGAACCAAATTGTAAATGAAGAGATAAAGAAACATGAACAAACCCCTATTACAGTACTTTCTAAAGAAGAGGAAAAACTTTTATATATAATGAAGCTAGGGTTCACACCACTTATAAAGACATGGTTCATTCTAAACTGGAGATACATTCTCATTCTAAAGAGGAGACAGTGTCACGAAGGAAGAAAATGAAAGTGGTTGAATTAGCTTCAATTACACATCAAGGGAAGGCTTTGAAAATGATAGGAGAGGTTGGAGCAGTTTGGAGGCCCAAGACAAGGCCAAAGAACAAGCTTAGGTTAAATATGAAGAATCTATTAAATCTTGAACTGGATGAGAAAAAGGTTACAGTAATAGAAGGTTCATCATCTCAGGAGAAATTGGAAGATAGTGAGGATGAAAACAAAGAAGTTAAGAAGGGTAAAAAACCAATAGTTCCAAAAGATAAACCAGTCTTCACGGATACTAAGATTTAAGACATATTCATGGAGGTTCGAAATAAGATGATTCAAGAACAACAACAAAATGATATAAAGAGTTCCTGTATGGAGAAAAGAGAGGTAATTGAAGATGCAGTTTAGTGCAGTATTGAAGCTGAAGAACATTCAGAAATTCTTGTGACCTTGACAGAGCAGATGAAGGAGGATGAAGAAATATTCAGAAAGATGAAAATACCATGGATACCAGAAGGGATGCAACCAATAGTAGAAGGTAAATGCAATGATTCTGAGAAGTAAAATCTACAAAGGAGTATTAAACAATACAAGCATCAAATTGAGTACCTGCATGAAAGCAATGAAGGATTAGTGACTACAAATAAAAGACTAAGAGAATATCTGGAAGAAGTTAATAGTCACTATTAGGAAATGATTTCAGTTTCTAAGGAGGCTCTTAAAAGAAAAAGGCAGACAGAGAATCAGTTTACAGAACTAAGGCAAACTATTCAGGATCTGACACAATAGAATGAAGAGTTGATAAGAAGAGTTGCAGATCTGGAAGCAGACCATCTGAAAGCTAGAAGGAAAGCGCAGGCATTAGAGGGAATTGCTCTTCTAGCAGAGGTAGCAAAAGACTTGTATAATTACTGTAAGAAGAGCAGTTATTAGTTAGTTTGAAAAGTAATTTCATTTTTGTATAATGATAAAGTTTAAATTGAACAGTTCGATAGATAACCTAAAAGTAGTTAGGGTTGAGTTATGCAATTGTTTTTGAAGGAACAAAATAAATGTAGGTTGGAAAATGGACCAAGGGTTAGATTTTTGTTGCAACGGGAGGCTATCAAGCTCTGGTTTATGAAGCTAAGTGTAATGACTCTTATGTGTTTTTGATGACTGAATTATGAAATATATGCAACTATATCCCCTCTAGATTTTTGATTGGTTTCATTTCTAATTTGTGTTAATTACTTAGTTCGTATACTCATTTCCTATTTAAGGTTTTATGCTTGAAATGCTTGCTAACTGTGGGTGGAACTCAGTACTGTGATTTTTATGTTTGGATTATAGTTTATATGTTATGCATCTCAGTCTTTCAAACGCTCATGATTTAGTGCTTACTTTGGTTTCATGAAGTTTCTGCCCTCTTGTCTACAAACTGTACAACCAAAACCCTAAAATACATTTTTACTTAATTGTGTTTATTGAGATTGTGTTGACTTGTTCTCTCATAGTCTGGGAACAATTTCTGACACTAACAAGTCCCTTTGAACTACTTTAGTGAGCATTCATTAGAAATTCATTAATTTATCTTATCTTATATTGTATGACATTATGAGGACTACCAACTCTCTAATTGTGGGATTATGCAAGATAAAAAAATTCGAGGATGCTCTCCATATCCTTCATTATGTTGCTATAATGGGTTACCCTATTGCCTATGCTTCTTATAACATTCTTAACGGTGGCCTATGTAAGGTTGTTCAAGTTGAGAAATCCCACATACTTCACAAGGAACTGTTAGACCAAGGACATCGACCAAGCCATACAATTTCTTCCATTTTGATTGATGGGTTCTTGAGGACTAATAATATAGAACTAGCGTCTGAGATTGCAAATGAAATTACCAAAAATCTCTTTACTCTAGTGGCTGCAAATTTAAATGCGTTAATCAATGCTATGTGCAAGGTTGATAGACTGGATCATGCAAGAAAGTATCTAGTGGTGATGAAAACACCTTAAATAGTTTCTATATCATATTCATTGGTGGTCTTTGCATGGTTGGGTATGGTGGATGAGGCGATATATCAAGTAGAGAAAATTATTAGTAAGGGCCTCACACACATATGCTATGTAGTTTTCACTCATCAAATATTTCTGCAAATCAAATAAAGTTGAAGTTGCTTTCCAGATATTGAACCAAATGCTTAGGGAATGGATGTTGCAAGTTCTAGAATTTTTATCTATGTCATACATCATCTTGGAAAGCTGGGAAAAAAGTTTCACGCATCAAAATTTCACTTGGAAATTATAGAATGTAGATTTACTATACATGTTAGAGTATACTATGAAGTAATGTCTTCTCTCTTTCAGGATGGTGAAGTTGAAAAATCATTACATTTACTAGACAAAATAATTAGGAGAGACTGTATATCTGAATTTTTGACATATGGTCTTTCATAAAACAACTTTGCTCCAAGGGAAAATTTAATGAGGCGCCCAAGTGTTTAGATGAAATAAACCAAATATATCCAACACTAGGTATTAGATTATGAGAATTTCAAAATAGTCAAATTTATTATTTTTCCCAAGAGACCACTCTTGCAGGATGGAATCAAGATGGCTCTTCTTTGTAAGAAAGTATTGAACCAACACCATTGTCAAAATACTTTGCTGAGTTTGGTCACATGAAAATATCCCTTCATAAGTTATATTTTTTTCTTATAAAGGGTTATAATCTTGTTAGTCAGTATTTTAGGGTTCTTCTTGCAAATAGAGTCTAAAATTTTAATTTTGCTTGTGCAAATTGTTTAGGTGATCTACAAAAGTTGGGAATGGTGTTTGCATTCAACAAAATGGTCAGATATGGATCCAATCTCTATGTACTTCTCAAAACTAACCCTTTATTCTAGAATGTTGGTTCATGTGTCCTCCAAGATGCATTTAATGTTTTATTTATGTGAATATTGTTGGTTCATGTCCTCCAAGATGAATTTAATGTTGCATTTATGTGAAGAAAGTTCCAGGAAGAATACTAGCACTTTTCAAATATCTGAAAAAGGGTTTAATGTGTATTTTGTATACATTTAAAGCTATAGAAGGTGTGAATTTTATTCTAGTAAGTGAAATGAGAAAATAATCCACTTTAGAAAGTTGTGTGATGTGACTAGCACAATGTTAGACAAAGAAACAACAATTTCCTTGAAGTATGATTTTGAAAGAAATAAAAAAGGTCAGCTTGTGACTTATGGCTATTGTGCATAATGGCTTATGTGTTTTTTGGAAAATGAGGATGAGTTCATGATTTTTTATGAACAAAAATATATACCTTCTATTCCAAAGGATAAATTACTGAAATTTCAGTGTCATTGAAGAGGTAACTTGACTTCCCTACGAACATTTCCCATTAGCTATGCATAGCGACAAAACATCACATCTAAGGAGAGCATCATACATGTAAATTTTGTATCTAAGAAACTAAATCACAATACCATTTTGTATTTAGATATACTATCTAATATGAAATGTGGCAATTTTTTCTTGTTTAGAAACTCCGAGTGTTCCTTGACAATTTTCAAGGAAAATGAGATCGAAAGATCAAGATTTCTTGCATTGCTGCTTTGTAAAATGGTTCACTTCTTAGAAAACAATCTCGGGGAAAAATATCGCTGCATCACTAACTAAAGGCCCATGACCTCTTACTTCTAATATCCTGAGGACTCCAATCATAAAAACAATCTTCAATGATATTCCATTACTAGATCTGTTAGTCAATGTAGGCTTAAAATCACACAACTTGTGATCAATAAGAATCTCATCACGAACTTCTTCTTGGACTTGGATTTTAAAAGATCTAATGGCTGACTACGTTGCTAGTTTTGTGCTTGCTACTTATATCCCATAAGTCAAACCTTCACCCATGTTGTTCTTTTTCGGGTTATTAGAGCTCAATGTTTCCTTTTTCAAAATTCTCCTTCTATTCTTCTATTTCTTTTATAGTTTTTACAGAGATTCCTTCACACTCACATTCTTTACTTATTATTTTACTTCTGTAGTCCCACTGGCTGTTTTTGGTCACTAGTGGACTTAACATTTAAATTAAATATATTTAAATTATATATCTAGTATATAAAGAATATATTCTAGAGAAGAAATCACAATTTGCACAAATATGCCACATTGCAAAGGATGAAATATGACTTGCATATTAACCTACTTACCTACTTACGTGCGATATTAACCTACTTACCTACTTGCGTGTGATATTAACCTACCATATCGCTTAGAGCTAAGATCTTTGTAATCGGAGCAGTCAAATTATTTCCGTGTGACTTTAGGGTTCTAGAGCCTCTCCTGTTTAAAGACCTCTTTTCAGTTCTCCCTTGAAAAGACTCCCGCATAGAATTTTATGATTATATAAGTTTTGGAAATCATTGAATAATATGGGGTTTTAATGTAACAAGTACTTATGTGCTTCCCTACTATAACAATGTTTATTGACAACATCTCTTCTTGGAATCCATTGTTATTTACTTTTACGATTCCATGGTTCTCCAACATAGTATTCTATCTTTATTTTAGACCCTATGTGTTTTCTACAGGTCATTCTGGATGCTATTGCTTGCATATGCGGTCCTATCAGTCAATGTGTTTTCAATTTGGAATGGACAAAAAAATGGAATGTTTTGATCAATGAAGACCAACTATCTAACCTAGAAGATGGGCCACCAACAAACAAACCAAAATATCAAGAAGAACCAAAGTCGTGAGAAGAGGAAGAACAATTGCATGATGAAGTGTCATCAACAATGCCTAGAGAAAGAGAGCTTGAGAAACAACAACAACAAGAAAGAGTGTGTTTGAGAAAGGTGAGGGGAGTGGAACCAATGGGCTCTTTGACGAGCAAACAAACAAGCTAATAGATGCAATAACCAATGTGGTAAATAAAAATCGGTAAAAGGTCACACAACATGCGACTGGATATTTCCATAAGGTTTCACAGCTACTCTAGATGCTAACGAATGCAGTACTCAACACAAAGATACTGCAAGAAGGAACATTGCAAAGAGAATTCAAAGTATACATTGACACAAAGGTGTGACAAGTGTATATTTTACCACATGCGACAATGATAGGAGATGAAGACACATATGCCACATCATGGGGGCATCTGACGAAACCAAAAAACCACGATTGGTTTGATAAGAAGGATCGAGAGTTTGTGGAAGAAGAGGACCAAAACTCGAGATGGTTGATAGAGGGCTAGCTGGGAAAGTATATCTACTCTGATATTCGAAAATATTCTTCTATGAATTTTAAATATTATTGTAAGAATGGTTGGCACAACTCACTTTTCAGAAGATGAATTTCCAAGGAGGCGAGCCTAAACAGTGGACTATGGAACTAGTCCAACAATTGCGTAAGGTGAACAACAAAGATTCAAGGGTTGCCGATGTGTGGAAAGCCATACTTTTTTAAGGGTACATTACTAAGTTCATTGTCAATACAACTAAATCTTATAGTGACACGGAAAGGGAATTTTTTAAGAGACCATGGGGAAGATTTATGTTTTCGTTGAACTTGTGGATCAATATGCTCATCTGTGAAAAGGGTAGATTAAAGATGAATTTTGACAAGTAAATCCCTAGTGTGTGGAGTCTATGGGTACTGCAAAGATATGGGTTTGATGGAATGATAAATGGTAGATTGATGGGAGACACGACAAGACTGTGAGGGAAGTCGTGGAAGAGTGTGGTCACCTGTGAGGTGGGGTGAGGTTCTTGAAAAAGAAGAGGATGAGGAATAAGGAGAGTCTTGGTGCGACTGAATTTTTTTATATGAGAAGGGTCCATAAGGGACTAAGAGACTCTACAGTGAAGAAGGAAACAACCAAGCTACCCTTGAATCGGAGGAAGGACAGATCCTAAGTGACAACATACATACAACTATGTGCACTGCACCAAACTTAAGAGGAAGAAACACAAGTTCTTCTCAAGGTTTTCCTACGTGTTAGCACATTGGTAATAGTCGTGGATCGAAAAAGCTGGAAGAAGAACTAGGATGACGGGTGACGACCCAAATCTACCCTTGTTTCAGGGTAATGCGACTGAGGATCCCAAGCAATATTGGTTCTTATGCAAAGTAGTATGGACAGTGAAACAAGTACAAGATCATGATATCAAGAAAGGACAAGTAGAGATGACCTTTCGGGGTCAGTCATTTGACAAGTATATGGAATTTGTAACATCCCCTCAGAACATGACCAAAACATATGAAGTGTAAGTAAAAGGGACTGTACGTACTGTCCTAGAATCGTGAAATTATAGATGAAATTAATATTTCTAGGAGACTGAAAGCGTGCGTGACTAAAACAATGATTGGGGATGAATCAACTAGGGGGAGAGGCTAATGGTTATTAAAAGAAAAAAAAACCTTGGGGGTCTAGTAAATTCTAAATTGGTGTCATCGTGATGCCAGTGACGTAGCAAAAGGAAACTAATGACCATGAGTAAAGGTATTGTTATACAGTCATCGACTATGGATGAGAGTGACATTTTTTGTAAACACAAAGTAAAATGTCTGTATTAGTAATTATCGAAACCATGGCATAGTTAGAGAAGTAGGAAAAGTGATTAAAGGTACTATGATTGAATTAACTAAAATCACACCTCGTAAAATGATTAAACACTTTTATCAAGATAAGAATGGTTGTTCTTTAATATATGACGGCCATAAATTATAGTGACCTTTTATATATATATATATATATATTAAATAAAATTGATTTATTCATTATTATATATATATTGAAGCTAAATAAAAAAAAATTACATAACTGATATAAGTCGAAATGGTTTACACACTTGTGGCCATGTAAATCAAAGGATCTCAACTTCATCACATTAAATTGAGTTTGTTACACTTGTTCATCGTTTGAGCGAATCAAGGGATTGTTCCCTTTGGAAGGTGAAGGGTGTAAAACGCCTAGATTCCACTTATCTTATTGCATGCCAAAAGGTTTTGGTCGTAAGCGCGTTGGGTTCTCAATAGTGGGAGAGCGATTGGTGGAGAATTGGTTTTTCTTTGGGAAAAAGGGATGGATACACTTTCGGAGGTCGAAAGCCCAGTAGGTCGAAAATACACTGCAAGTGGCGGGTTCATGCATTCGACCTTGGATGTCGACGTTCCTTTTATGAACTACGATTTTTCCTGGATCGGATCACAGGCTTGTGATCTCCCGTTTTAGATCTGAATGTTTCTTATTTCATGGCGATCCACATGTATTCATTTTGTTGCCTATGATTTTCAGTTTTGAATGCATTTTAGATTTGAACGTTTCTCATTTCATGGTGATTTGCATGTATAATTAACGACGATTTTCGCATTGTAGAATGCACGGTCTTTATATTGAGGTGATATAACTTTGCATTTTTCATTTATCAATTGTTTGATTTTTATGCTATCTAAACTCTGTAAGAGAGGTGTGATCGAACTGTTTTTTTTTCTCCCATTTGTCTGCTTTTTTCGTTTTCCCAAAGGCCTATGTTGAGAGGTGGAATGCTTTCCATTAAAATAGGTTTCAGATCGAGACTCTTTCTTGAAAATATCTGCGATAAGTTGTGGATGCCTTACATTAAAATATTTTATAGATGGAATATATCTGCATTCGTGTTCCCCAAAAGATCTTCGTTGAGATGGAGTATGCTCTGCGTTAAAGTATGTGATATAAACACGGCTATACATTTTCTAATTGTTACTTTCACATATGATCTACACTTTGCAATATTTTACCTAACGTTGGCGTTCATATGTAATCTATGCACTTCATTTCCTATATTGTCTGTGTGGGTGTGAGATCGAAAACTATGGATTTCGTTTCTACCAGTTTCCCATTTGATAGGCGATCCAAATTATATGTGATCTAGACTCTTCTCTCCTTTTCCATTTTTTTTCCTTCGCAATAGTGGATCTTAACTTAGGGATTTCGAATGATACATGTTTATAGATTCCTCCTTTCCCTAAAATCCAAACCCACTCTGAGTTTTATATGATTGACATGGTATGCGTTGGTTTAGAGCCTGCATTTGGATCTGTAATATGTGGGTTTTATATTTTTTAGTTGCTTGGGAAAGACTCGGTATAAGTTTCAGGTATGGTATATGTTTTAAAGGCCCCTTGTGGTACAAACGTTGTCTGCTTTTCTTTCGATTACAATTTTGTCTGCATTGGTAAGTGGCATTGATTTGGTATCATAGTTTAGATATATGAATTTTGTACACTTTAACATCAGTATGTGTATTTTCTTGTTGCATCTTGAATAGAATCGTGGATCTCAGATGTTTATATGTGTCTTGTTTTACATTATGTACCATATAGATCTGAGATGTATACATGTGTTGGGATTATAACTCTGCAACGCTTTCTCAATGGCTGAGTTTCCAATACTTTGCAACTCGCTGTGCCGATTTCCATACAAGTGTTGGGATTATAACTCTGCAACGCTTTCTCAATGGCTGAGTTTCCAATATTTCCATAGCCCGTGTGTATAGACATTTTATAACCTTAAGTCTGCAATTTGGATACGTGTTATTTTTATATCTTATAATTATTGGAAAACATATAGACTCGGAGTGACCTCTTGAAAGTAGGGTATCCTTTCATTTTGGTATTATCAAAGAAAACGGGCTCTCTCTCTCTCGTTGTAAAAATAACTCAGTAATGAATAAGAGGCTACTAAACTATGACTATGTACAAAGATGTATTATTGGAATATTGTTTTAGAATTTGAGATGAACTTATGTTGAAGGCTTAGTTATGTTATAAGCAGTAGTTGAGGGGAATGCAATGACAAGGAATATTTTCCAAGGACTCTATTGTCGAAGAATATTTTCCAATGACTCTACTGTCTTTTGTACCTAGTGGATTTGTCGCCCATCTCGGGGGTGGATTTAGACGGAAAACATACATTAGATGAAGCCTATGGTTGGGAGGAAGGTCGTAGAGAGTATTTCAGTTGGCCAAACTAAACTAAGATTAAATAAGTATGTGTGATGGTTAGTTTTGTTTATAGGATTTAATTTATCTTGGTTATAAGTTTATTATGAAGCTTTTATTCTCGGTTTGATAAACTGATATATGGTACTAACATGTATGTGGAGTACCATGACTTTAAGTGTTGGCTGCAGAGGCCATGAAAGAAAAATTGAAGGAACTCTCGAGAGACAATGCGGAGTAAATCAGTTGTATAGGTGCATACTCTTTTGTTAGTTACTTCTATCATATAAAGTATATTTAACTTTGTTGTTTGCTCCACTTAGGAGATTCATGCATCATCTTTGATGTTTGTGCCCAAGAGTACAAGTATAAGTATGGTACCTGTAATGCCCCGGTTTTGACCCCGTTGCATTAAATGTATATGATGTATATATTGTAATGATCATGGTGTGGAGCTAAAGGCCAAGGCCCCGCCATTGATCGGTCATGCTGTGTTTTGGGATGTAAGATTGTCACCGATGGTATATCGGGGCATGCGGCACATATTAAGTTTCAGCATCATGTAAATATGCATCTATAATAAAAATAAACACAACCAGCTACGGTCGCGGCAACTAAATCGAATGGGGCATGATTTTCCCAAGGATAAGGAGGTAAGGGGGGGGGGATTTGTCCAACTTTGGCTAAAATGAGCAAAACCCATGTGTCTTATTCCCTTGTTTTTATTTCCAACCACTCTCATTGAAGAATTACTGCTGGTGGTTGAAGTAGTTAATGATTTTGGGGGCTGGGGTGGCAGGATTGTGAGTCTTCACCCGCACGCACCCTCTACCCACGATTTTGGCTGTTCATCTCCTCACGCAGATATTCATCTTCACTCCACGAGTTGCTGAGCACCCACGACTGCAAATTCACGTCCTCCTAGAAGCAATTCACCTTCACGCACTTCCCATTTGGATGCTTATTGCTTTCACGCACAGGAATTTTTCCTGGGTTTTAACCACAGGATTTTCTTCTGCAATTCGCGTCCTCTCTATTGCTGGGCATTCTCACGCAGAGGATTCCTTTCTCGTTTTTGGTTTCACGCACAGAAATTTCTGGGTTTTACCCACGTAGCTTCTTTCCCCGCGGATTTGCGGATGGTGTGGCCGTATCCTGAACTCACAGGACGATTGTGAGTTCTGCATTGTTGCTCACGCCCACCCACAGGTTGAGAGACTGTAATTTTTCCCCAGCTCTGTCTGTATACGTTTTCTTGGTGATTTCATTGCCCAGGACGGGCTGTGTTTTTCCATATTGTTAACTATGATCATTGTGGTCTTCTTACATGTTGGTGGCTATTGTAAATTCGCCTGAGAGTCATTATTGGCCCTATCGTGGCCAAAATAACTCAGATTTCGTTTTCCTGTTAAGCTGTGAGAGCTGAGTTGATTGCCTGAGTGCAATTGTTGGTCTTTGGACTGTGTGAGGAGTAAGGGTGTTGGCTTGGTTGCTTGATAAACCTGGTACTAGAAACCACACAGACAGAGGTAGAGGGCTGGCCTTCTTCTCCATCACCCCTCAATAGCACTGGAAGGGAATGCAGGGCCTCAGGGACTCTGTAGCAGAGCAGGGACTGATTCCTTGTGTTGGGTGTGGATGGGTGTCTTAGAGGTCAGGCTAGTTCGAGTGTAGGTGTTCTTGGCTCTGTAATGAGCTCACCAGCTTAGGAAATTGCCTTCATCACCTCCTTAATGGACTGATAAACCCAACTTGGTTGGCTTGGCTGTGTGTTTTTGTGTATCCTAGCTATGTGTAAGCCTGCTAGTTCCCTTATTCCTTGGAGAATCATGCCCAGCTCGGGGGTGGCAGCGTTGCTGAGATATTGATGAGCACGCTGGCCTATGGTTGGGTGGAACGTTGCACCGACGTAGCTGGTTGCGGAGCTAAGCTTTCATAAGATACGTAATCTTGTGCATTTTACCTCTGCAAATCTATAATTACTGTTAATTAAATAGAAATGAACATGTTGAAATAAGGATTGTGTGAATGCATGTTGTTTCTGCTGTGTAAGATGAATTAATTCAGCTGTGTATGATGAACAATTGTATATGTGCATGTTTTTGCTTCAATGCATTCTACTTCAGCATTAGGTTTTGCCATTTTACTTCCTGTACATGTTCATGAGGCTGTTAGTATGCTTGGTTAATGCCATGGATCGCGTCCTCCTTGCCGGTCGGAGGTACGGGGACATGACAGTACGTTGTTATGATGGATTTCAATGATGATTAAAAGAAAGGGTTAATGTGTAATCACTATTTCATTCGAGGGATAGTCTAGAAACTAGCACACTCAGTGTACCTCGTTATAAGTTTTTTATGTAAATCAGCATTAAAGTGATTATATTTGGTAGAACCTTAATGGTATGGCTCGATAAAAAGTAGTTTTCATTTCAGTATTATTAAATGTATATGATTTAAAAGGAAACTTTTTTACTGTTGCCTCGCGAATCCATTTAGGTAATCGGGGTATGTTACAAATGGTATAAGAGCACAAGTTACAAACACTTGGGCCTATGTGGGCTCAGTCAGAGGAAACGATTATAAGTTTTTGAGCATGCAAAGGGACACCATCTACAAGATGCAAACATACAATTTTATTTCCAAGGATTGACTAGAGGTTATCGACAAGTCATCCTCGAATTACCAGTAAGTATGTTCCTTTTGTTGAAGCATTATAATGGCACAACATTCTATAGCATTGTATATGTTTCATTACATATGTCTGGATGATATTTTATGGGTAAATACTAGTCAATAAATATCTCCTCATACTCTACAATTAGTTTCAGTAAATGACAAGAGGGTAATCGTTAAAACGATTGAAATAGTTAAAATTTTGCAATTAAGGCTTTATGAATTAGGTTCTTGTAAAGACATCCTAGATGTGAAATTAAAGGTAAAATACTATGCTAAAATTAAGGAACCCTCCTAAGTTGGCTGACCTGGTATTTCGAATTAAAAATGTTTATTACCTTTCTCTACATTTTTTTTTAATTTTGAGAATGGATACCTTTCAAGTTTCAAACAATCATATTATTGAGTGAGCACAGTCGATACATTTTGTTAACTTTAAATAATCAAATTTGATTGATCCAATCGTTGGGATTGCCAAAGATGAAATTTAGTTACTTAGATCCGTTAGAAGATCTATTAAATTTTTTATTTAAGGAGGAGTCAACGTGAATATGGATCTAACCGATGTATTCAATATTCGTTTAAGTTATGAAGGAAGCATAGTTATTAATATTTTTTCATTAATACAAATCTTATTACATTACATGGGTATCAACTAGGAATTATGGATTTGTTACATAGGAACAACTAATTTTCCACAAGAAGTATAGGCTATTTAGACTAAGTTATCTAAAGATTCTTTTTTAAAAACAAAGGAATTAACTTTAATTAGTTTACTTGCATGATCTACTCGTGTGAGGTTTTCTATGAGTAGGATTTTGTCAAGTTATAAATTAGAATAACTGGTAGGAGTCTCCCTGCTTCATATGATTGTATATGATACGTGATTATAATACTAATGTGTGACATCAGAACATGCTTACTCCCTTGCTTGTCAATTCAACAAAAGGATAATGTCTATAATTACTTAAATAGTATACATGTGTATTCGAAGTAGTTTATATGATGTTTATGATAAAATGCATGATTTCATTTTATATACTCTTATTCCAATGATCTTTACTATGGATGGTAGGATACTTTGAAGTGTTTTTTATTAAGGTTATACTTTAATGTGATCGAGATTTATGAGATATTGAGCGTAATACAAATATGTGATTATTAGTAAACTTGTACCTTGGCATACGAATGTCATATAAAAAGGGAGATATGTGGTCACCCTTACAAATGTATGTAATTATAGTTATAAGGATATGCAGGTATATATGTAGACCATTTGTTGTTACTTACATAGTGTTAGTATGTACAAAGAAAAGAGGTTATCCTGAATTTTATTTTAATGGTCAAGAAATCTATTGTAGTTCTTTTTGTAAGCAATGCACGTGTAACACCCCGGTTTTGACCCCGTTGCATTAATGTATATGATGTAAATATTATATGGAATCATGACAAGGAGTTCAATGCCAAGGCCCTGTCACTGATTGATGTTTGGAATATAGGAGATCATGGTTGATGCCTATGGTTTTTGTGCTAAGTCAAGCATGTTTGTGAACATCATGTAAAAATGCAAGTTAATGAAAAGCCCGCAACCAACTATGTCAATGCAATGAATAATGAGATAGGGGCATGATTTTCCTAAGGATAAGGGGGTGGTAAATCTTAACCTTGACCTATTTGGGAAAAATCCATGTGTCATGGGGAGAACCCATCAGAACTGTCAACTAGCCTCTTTCTTGTCTTCTCTTCACAACCATTTATTCTACCAGAAGGTCATTGAGGTAGTTATTGCTTGGAATGGGAAGAGTATGGGAAAATTTGAATTGGGCAGAGCACCGAGTTCTAGAATGTCTTGTTTTTCTTGCAGGGACAAGAAAACACCAGAACCATATGCCATTTTGACTTGCATGTTAATGTTTTGTTTTACTCTCATGTTGTGAGAGCTGCAGGATATTCTCCATTCAAGAAAAAAGGCTCTTCGGCAGTTGAGCTCTTCCTGTGTGTATCCTTCATGTTCTATGACTGTTTTCCCTTGGTAGGACTATGATTGTTGCATTGCAGTGTTATCTTAAGCTGCATAGTGTAAGAGACCCTGTTACTCGTGTTCCAGAGTAAGGATGTGTTGTAGAGTTTCCGTGTGGTTGTTGTATTGTGTGCACCCTGGTTCGGGCTTTAACTATGTACAAGACTTAGGAATGGGAGATACATAGGATTTGCTTGATAAACCTAGTGTGGAATCTCATAATAAGATAAGAGTGGCTTGTGAACCTGCTATGCACATCTTGAAGAGCATTGGAAGGGAAGTTGTAGTCTGAGGGACTACGCAGCAGAGAAGGGGACACTTCCTTATGTTGGGTGTGTAGGCAATGGGGAATCCAGGCTAGATAGGTCTTTTGAATGTGTTATTAGCTCTATATATGAGCTCATTATCTTAACAATTCTTGATTCCCATTTCCTTAGAATCCTGATAAACCCATCTATGTGCTTGGCTGTGTCTGGTTTCATTTGACCTTGTGAGTAACCTTTGGTCAGACAGTTTGATAAACCCAACTGTGGATGTTGGCTTGGTTAAGTATCCTGATAAACCTAGCAGTAAGATGGCTTGACTGTGTACAATCTCAGAAACCCATCTGTTGGCTTGACTCATCCTTAAGGTGAAGTTTGTATTGACTATGAACAGTCTGTGAAACCCAACTGTGAGATGGCTTGGCAAAGTGACCTGTTGAACCCATATGTTGGGATGTTTTCCCTTATAGCCTGATAAAACCCATTGTATTAGCTTGGTTAAGTTGTATCGAACCCTTGGCTATGTATGAGTCTACTAGTGTCCCCTTATTCCTATAGGAAATCATGCCCAACTCCAGGGTGGAAGTGTTGCTGTGAGACTAAGGAGCACACTGGCCTATGGTTGGGTGGAACATTGCAGCGACATAGCTGGTTGCAGTACAATTTCTATTGAAGATAAGTGTTCTTGTGTACATAATTCTCTGCAACTATATTTCTTGCATTGTAATTTCCTAATGGAATGTGATGAACATGTTGCTGTGTTGAATTGATGCATTGTTCTTTTGAATATCTGCAATTATAGGAATCTATGTATGTTTTTCCCTGAATGCATTTTGAACTAAGTTGCAGGATAGTTTGGATAGATTGGTAATGGCCTGAATGATCAGATCGATCCAAGATTTTAGCAAAAAATTTGAGTTTCCTACTAGAAATCCTCCTTTGTGCAGATTTGGAAGATTGCGGGATGCGAAATGTTGTTTCATAGATTTTGGTTTCTGTAGATTTCCCTTTCTGTAACTTCCTTTCCACAGCTTGCGGAATGTAGGATGTGGGATGTGGGATTGCAGTGTCATGATTTCCATAATTCCGAAACTCTCAATTCTAGTCTCCGCACTGCCGATCTTCGTAGGATGATTCTCCGACGTTGATCTGTTCCCGAGGTGGGATGCGGGATGCAGGTTGCAGGAAGTGAGATTGCAATTTTTGTAAGTTTTCAACCCTGCAACTCGGGCTTTCTGCACCGTTGAGTTTTGCAGGTGAATTCTGAGCCGTTGATTTGGTTCCAGCTATGAGATCGTTTATGATCATCGATTTTCATCGCGTTTTCTCTCCACCGTCTGATCTCCTCTGAGATATTTCCTTGTAGATCGTCGAACTGATCAATGGAATATGGGAGGGAGCATGATAGTGTTGGAAATGTCGAGATGTGGTCACGACCATGCCCTGTGTTTCGATGAATAGTAAAGGCTCTCGATGAAATATTTAATTTCGCATGATATTGGGGCATGGGTACATCACAGCATGTATATATTTTACTGGAAATTAGTGTGTGAAGAAAATTATTTTGTATCTTTCTGAACCGTGACATAAGGATGAAAATAAGGAACCAAAGGAGGGTGTTTATTTTAGATGATCATGTAGTAAGAAGAATGATTTCTTATACTTAGGAAAAATGTTTTCTTACAAAATTTGATTTTTGTTACACAAAGTGGTACTAACAAGTGAATTTGGGCAGATGGTCAATATTTTTTGGAACTTGTTGAAAGACAACAATGTAACATATTATGCATGGTAAGCATATGGTAAGAATCTAAATAGAGATCAAGGAACTCATGAACATATGTATTCAAGCATGAGAAAGAAAACATGTGAACCTCTTTGATGTTATTTTGTTGCATGTTGTAATTATCAAATATGCAAGAAACAATAAATGATTGATGGTTAAAATAACTTTTTTTGGATTCAAGCAGGAGGCTAAGTGGAAAATAACTTTCCTGGACTCAAGCATGAAGGCTTGAGAGGAAAGGAACCTCTTCTCTGAGGGAACACCAAGGCGAAAAATTGAGGATCCAGCTCTACTATGCTAAAGTAACTTTTCCTGGACTTAATAAAGAGGCTGGGTGGAAAAGAAATTCCTAAAGTCAAGCAAGAAGGGTTGAGGGGAATTGTGAGAGAGTCTGTGATATCAATGTAAAGACCTAGGCAAAAGTTTGACATCTAGAAAGCATGACGTTGTTTGATGTTTTTTAGGGGGAAACATTTGAATAGCAATCAAAAGGGAGTGTAAACTCAAATTTTTAGTCAGTAAGTCCAATTGGTGTCAGCAACTTGAGAGAGAGTTTTGTGGTCAAGAGAGCACTGTCAAAGATGAAAAAAAACTAAAGGGAGAGTTTGTTGAATAACAAAATTGTTGTCAAAATTTATTCAATTTCATGATGAAACCTTAAAACACATATTGATGATTTTCCTAATGACTAGAATGTTGAATGTCTTAATGTGTAAATGTTATGAATACTAAGCAGGAAAAATCCCCTCAAGGGCAAGGGTGAATGGTAAATTACTGCTTGAAATTATCTGAACTAGATGATGCTAACTTGTGGATGAGGGAAATGTTTATCTCAAGTTGATGACTAGTTAAAGCATTCAAGTACTCGAGGTGAAAGACATCCTCCAAAAAGATAAGTAAATCTGAATTACTTATGGATTCTTTTGAGGTTAATACTGTATTAGGCCTTCTTATGAGGATAAAAGCACAAACAAAGGCTAGAATGTGCTTCGTGAATTGAAAATGTTGTTTTACAGAAATGACTTGTTGTTTTCGTTCTAAGTTGGATTATGATTTAATAACCTTTTTATTGAATAAATTTTTGAAGACCTGGTTTTGTTGCACAAAAGTACAAGATATAAAGGATAAAACCTCGTGGTAATCATGAAATATTGAAGATGATCCAAGAAAAACTGAAATACAATGCAATGGATGTAGAAGCAAGAAATAATAACCTAAAGGGAAATGAACACATAACCTTGGTCGAATATGTAACAACGAGGACATTGTTAATTTTAAGGGGAAAAGTATGTAACATCCCCTCAGAACATGACCAAAAAACATGAAGCATAAGTAAAAAGAATTGTAAGTACTATCCTAGTGTCGTCAAATTATAGATGAAATTAATATTGCTAGGAGACTGAAAACGTGCATGACTAAAATGATGATTGGGGATGAATCCACTAGGGGGAGAGACTAATAGTTATTAAGAAAAAAAAACCTTGGGGATATAGTAAAGTCTAAAGTGGTGTCATCATGATGATAGTGACGTACAAAAAGGAAACTAATGACCATGAGTAAAGGTATTCTTACACATTCATCGACTATGGATGAGAGCAACATTTTTTTGTAAATGCAAAGTAAAATGTTTGTATTAGTAATTATCAGAACCATGGCCTAGTCAGAGAAGTAGAAAAAGTGGTTAAAGGTACTATGATTGAATTAACTAAAATCACAGCTCATAAAATGATTAAACACTTTT
>LPNX010188293.1:0-44933 GCA_001517045.1 Pseudotsuga menziesii | reverse complement strand
TACAATGCCTGGAAGTGGCGGGTTCATGCATTCACCTTCAGGATTTTGGGCTCTTGGGCGTTTCTCTTACCATCATTCATCCACGATTGGAGCTCTCTCTAACAACTGGAAATTCCTATGTGCAACAGTCACGTTGTTGGGTTTGTTGTGTGTGTTGTCCCTCACGTGGGCAGTTGTTTCTTCCTTTTCCTTAGGATGGGGAATTTGTTTTTGTAATGATTTGTGGTTGGGTCTCTTCCCCCACGATTTTTGCTGCTTTTCCCCATCATCTTCCAAGATGGGATTCGTTTTGGTAATGCCCAGCGGATTGAGGAAGAGACCATGTTCTCTTTGTTTTTTTTAAGTTTCATTTTTGGCCACGTTAGGGCCAAAATGTCCCTGGGATACAAATTATTGTTAGTGGGTTGTTTCACCTATCTTGGCAATTCACTCTGTTGCTGAACTGTTTTTCTTCAACCCATAATTTTGTATTTTGTTGTGTATGCATTTGTGCTTTGGTTTGAAGCTGCATTGTGCTGTGTGGAGCATTCCTGTGTTGTATTGGATGAGTAAGTCCAAGAATCCACCTGTTAGTGGGCTGACTGTGGTTAGATGTGGTTATTGGCTTGACAATAGGTGTTTGGCCTTGCTGTGTGTAAGTCTGTGTTCCCTAGTTCCCTGTGGAAATCATGCTTAGCTCGGGGGTGGCAGTGATGCTGAGATAGTAAGGAGCACACTGGCCTATGGTTGGGTGGAACGTTGGAGTGACAAAATTAGTTGCGGGGAAACTTCTTCTCAAGATAAGTATTCTTGTATTTAACTCTGCAATTGTATTTTCTTTGTAAATTGTCATGAACATGTTAATGCTTGAATGTGTATGCTTCCGCTGTATATTTCGTATCATATACATCTGTGTATGTTTTTAAGTTCATGCATTTTCAATTGCTGTTAATGGGGCTAGTTTGCCCGGGTAAAAATGATTATGGTAGCGTCCTCTTCGCCGGTCAGAGGGTCGGGGATGTTACATCAACCTTCATGATCTTAATTGATTTGCTTTTTTTGAGGTTTATGAGTGCTTCTCGTTCTTCCTTGCTTATGTTACAAGCTGGTAGTTTTGCTTTCCTCAGCATGGAGGCACAATCTTGTCTTATTTCCTTGACACACTTCGGTGTTAGGTTCTTGATAGCAGATTCAATATTGCAAATTATATCTTCAAAAGGAATCCTTCTAGGGACGATGGAGAAATTTAAACCTTTCTCGAGAATGTTGTGTGAGGGAGCATCCAACTTAAGGGAAGAAAAGTTAACCACCGCCATCTTATTTATGTGATTCCCATTCTTACAAACGTTGCCTGAATTCCTCTTACTAAGATGGCGATGAGCAATATCATCACCATTATCGACTTTTATACCATTATCGTTGTTGTAGATATGCGTTACATGCTTGCAGATGTCTCCATGATGTAAATTTTCAACTCTCTTAATAAGATCGTGATGAGCAATACCACCATCACTATGAACCTTACCGTTACCTGATTTATTGAATTTTATACTTCTGTTGGATATCATTTGTCGAATATCTCCATGTTATAAATCACGATGAGTAATAGACTTCTCACAACCTGAAATAATATCACCGCTATTGCAAATGTGTATCATGATCGATTTCATTACCATGACATGCAACGTTAGTGTCTACTTTTTCATTGCTCATATTACCAATATTAGTAAAACCTTATCGTTGCCTGATTTATTACCGTTGTTGGAGATATGTGTCGCCCGCCAGATATCTCCATGTTGTAAATAAACCTTACCGTTTCCTGATTTATTACCATTGTTGGAGATATGTTGCTTATAATTTAAATAAGTGGCGGTGAAAGTAGATGAATATTAGACAACATGATTATAATTATTTATTAAAAATATGGATTAATAAAGAAGTAGGCTAAACATTTTATGTTTTGTTTTGTTGTGACTAGAATTCGGTAATGCAATTTTTAACAAAACTACAATAAAATTGTTGCTTTTAAGGAATGAATGAAAATTTCTTTTAATAACCTTACTGATAAGATTTCATATATACATTGCCATCAATCCAAAATAATTATTACATTATTTCAAGTAAAAAATGTCGATTTCCCTTCTTGTGATTTTAAGCCGCTTAAAAAACACCAATTCATTTTATGTTTATACTACAATATGCTCTTGGATTTTGTGAAAAATATTTACTTTGAATATAATTGGACATTAGGATATGGCATTTTCCTACGAGCTTTGTAAATAAAAACTTTATTAATTATATAATATATACTTTTGTTTTGCAGCAAAAATAATAACATATATAATTTTTTCTTTGACAATATAGTTATAAGGAAAAAATTCAAAAACAAATTCATAAATTGATATAACGAGTATTATTAGTCATGTCAGTCCTCTCTACAAACTTCTTTTTGTAAAAAAATGAAAAAAATGTGTCTTTTTCTATACGATAGATCTTATCCTTCTAATAAATTATATTTAACATATTGTTATCCAGGATAAATTATATTTAAAATATTGTTGTCGAGGATTATGTACTACAATGAATGCAAGCTCATGCTTTGTAATTCTACAAGGCACTCATTTACAATTTGTATACTTATCCACCTTAAAAGGCTATGAAAATAAAGTAGAAGAATATTGTCCATTTAAATATGTTCTTGCATTACCATTCCTATTATTTAACCAGTCTTTTATCTCATAATGAAATTGTTTTGGTTTTTATTAAAAAAATTATCTAAATAAATTTAAATGTTTGTAAAAATGATGATTGATTTTTTTTCATAAAGAAAAGACTATAGTTGATATTTATTAGTAATTGAATCAAACTATATATTGTCGTTAAACAAACTTTTATACTTAAAGACATTGTCATCAAACATACTTCAAACTAGATGATTGTCTGTCAAATGGATGTAGCTTGGGTGGTTGGGAGGAATGAATGTTACCCTCCCCACCCAGGTTCTACTCTTGAAAGTGACATGTTGCTCTTGTGGAGCCCTTTGTAATAAACGTTGTGATTGATGAGCTGACCATACCTTGATTCAGTTTGAATATCAAGTATTGGAATTTCCCGTGAAGTAGCCCTCTAACAAAAAAAAAACTAGATGATTGCCGAGTTGAGCATATCAAATCCCAACAAGTTCGGAAGATACTTCAGGAAGATATGCGCAAACAAATTTTCAAAAAATAACAATACATACAGAAAAGACTGGCAGTCGAAAAATACTGATAGATAACATAAAAATGAGCCCGTATAAATATTTATAAATACGTGTTTTTAATATATATTTTTAAGAAAATCATTAAGATTAAATACTAATTTCTTTAAATTTTTTTCTTTATATCTTATTTTATTAATATCTTTTTATTTTTTCAAAAAATTACAATTTATTAAATAAAAATAATAACAAAAATCAAAGCACTTTCTTCATGTAGTAATGCACTTTACATAAAAGGTATATGTTTTGAGTGCTACCCATCGGGCCATCCCTATACTTTTCTCCTCTAATTATTAATTAATTTAGAATACATGTCCACACATTATCTGCCCAAACCTAGGACGGTTAGAACTATATAAGAAATATGGAACACTATAATTAAATAAATGCACCCAACTCTCATTCGGTAGTTAACTATGAATATATATAGTACATAGCTTCAAATTAATATTTTGACCATAACAATAATCGTAGGTATGGTCGAGTGGTGAAGGCATGTGCGTGCAAGTAAGCCAAGATTTAAAAAGTTATTGCATTATAGAGCTGTATATTACAGAGGACATGTGATTTTTTTCATATTTATTTTAGAGTTGATATATGTCGTTATAAAAATAATAAAATATTATAAAAAATAACATATTCATTTAAATTAGATTTAAATGATTTTAAACGACATATATATAGAACTACACAAATTAGATAAAAAACATTGCATTGCGAAAATGAATTTGCATTTAGAGAGATTTGATCCCTCTTGGTCCTTGGTGGATCCCACGATTGTGATCTCCCCTTTTAGATCTAAACATTTATTATTTCATGGTGATCCGCATGTATTCATTTTGTTGCCTGTGATTTTCAGTTTTGAATGCATTTTAGATCTGAACGTTTCTCATTTCATGGTGATTGTCATGAATAATTAACCACGATTTCCACGTTGTAGAATGACGGTATTTATCTTGAGTTGATCTAAATTTTCATTTTCGTTTATCAGTTGTTTGATTGTTATTCTATCTAAACTCTACAAAAGAGGTATACGTTCTCCCGTTTGTCTGCTTTTTTGTTTCCCCAAAGGTATACGTTGATAGGTGGAATGCTTTGCATTAAAATAGGTTTCAAATCGAGACTCTTTCCCTCAAATGTCTGTGATAGGTTGTGGATTCCATACATTAAAATATTTTACACATGGAATATATATGCATTCATGTTTCCCAAAAGATCTTTGTTGAGATGGAAAGATATCTGCATTCGTGTTTCCAAAAAAAATCTTCATTGAGATGGAGTATTCTCTGTGTTAAAGTATGTGATATAAACACTGCTATACATTTTCTAATTGTTACTTTGACATAGGATATAAACTTTGCAATATGTTTCCTAAAGTTGGCATTCATATCTAATCTATGCAGTTCATTTCCTATATTGTCTGCATGGGTGTGAGATCGAAAACTTTGGTTTTCGTTTCTCCCAGTTGCTCCATTGATAGGTGATCCAAATTATATGTGATCTAGACTCTTCTCTCCTTTTCCATTTTTTTTCCTGCACAATAGTGGACATTAACCTAGGGATTTTGAATGATATATGTTTATAGATTCCTCCTTTCCATGAAATCCAAACCCATTCTGAGTTTTTTATGATTGACCTGGTATGCATTGGTTTAGAGCCTGCATTTGGATCTGTAATATGTGGGTTTTATATTTTTTAGTTGCTTGGGAAAGACTCCATATAAGTTTCAAGTATGGTATATGTTTTACAAGACCCTTTCTGGTACAAACATTGCCCACATTTTTTTCGATTATAATTTTTTTTGCATTGGTATGTGGCATTGATTGGGTACCATAGTTTACATATCTGATTTTGTATACTTTAACCTCTGTATGCGTATTTGCTTGTTGCATCTTGAATATAATCCCATATCTGAGTTGTTTATATGTGTCTTGTTTTACATTATGTACCATATATATTTGAGATGTATACATGTGTTGTGATTATAACTCCGTAACACTTTCTCAATGGTTGATTCTCCAATGCGGCATTTATAACTTTGCAACTGGCCGTGCCTATTTCCATCGTGCATGTGTATAAAAAATTTATAACCTTAAGTCTACAATTTGGATATGTGTTATTTTGATATCTTATAATTATTGGAAAACATATAGACTAGGAGTGACCTCTTGAAAGTAGGGTATTCTCTCATTTTGGTATTATTAGAGGATTATATTAACAAGTTTCTTTAGTATGGTAAGAAAAGAAAATAGGTTCTCTCTCTCCTTGGAAAAATAACTTCGTAATAAATAAGAGGCTACTAAACTATGACTATGTACAAAGATGTATTATTGGAATATTGTTTTCTAATTTGAGCGAAACTTATTGTTAAATACTTAGTTATGTTATAAGGAGTAGTTGAGGGGAATGTATTAATGAGGAATATTTTTCAATGACTCTATTGTATTTTGTAACTAGTGGATTTGTCATCCAGATCGAGGGTGTCTTTATATGGGAAAACATACATCAGATGAAGCCTATGGTTGGGAGGAAGGTCATAAACACGCTTTCAGTTGCCGAAAGTAAAGTCACATTAAATAAGTATATGTGATGGTTAGTTTTGTTTATAGGATTTAATTTATCTTGGTTATAAGTTTATTATTAAGATTATGTTCTTGGTTTGATAAATTGATATATGGTACTAACATTTATGTGGAGTACCATGAATTCAAGTGTTGGCTGTAGATCATGTGAAAGGAAAATTGAGGGAACTGTTGAGAGACAGTGCAAAGTAAATCAATTTTATAGGTGCATACTCTTTAGTTAGTTAATTCTATCATCTAAAGTATATGTAACTTTGTTTTTTGCTCAACTCAGGAGATTCATGCATCATCTTTGATGTTTGTGCCCAAGAGTACAAGTACAAGTATGGTACCTTGTTATGATGGATGTCAACGATGATTAAAAGAAAGGGTTAATGTGTAATCCCTATCCCACTCAAGGGATAGTCTAGGGACTAGTATAATGGTTGTACCTCATTATAAGTTGTTTACATAAATCAACATTAAAGTGATTATATTTGGTAGAACCTTAATCATATGGTTTGATAAATAGTATGGTTCATTTTAGTATCATTAAATGTATATGATTTAAAAATAAATTTTTTATTGCTACTTGGAGAATCCATTTAGGTAATTGGAGTATGTTACAAAATTTATGCAAGTACCGACGTGGAATTCACAAACGATTCTAGCATAAATCAAAATTGGAATGATCGTGAAATTTAGGAAATTGAAATTGGAATCACAATATATTACAGAACTAAATGAAATAAAGAAATTCCCCAATGAATTGGTGTGGGATCTCAATAAGTGATTCAAAACTATGATGTCTAATGTTAGATCCGGAATGAGTGATGTACAACACAAAGAATGGTTCATTGCAGCATTGGTACCCCACATCCGCATGCCATTGATGCAACAAAAGATCACTTCCCAATAGGAATCCTTGGAAACTGCAATGAAGATGGAGGCTTCACGAGTCGGTGAAACAAGGATTGGCATGAGCCAAATCTGGTCACAGTTAGGAAACCTTACTATGCCACTCTAGGATATTAAGAAGGGAAAAGAGGCCCACGAAGAGATATGGTGCAGTCGATGTCTGTCTAAAGTACATCATAAGGATCAGTGTTTTGACTTCCATGAATACTTGCAATCAGTGGCACCAAATCCACAGAGTCAAGGAGGAATTCCTTGGTGTTGAATTTTTCAAACAAGAGAACATCGATCAGAGGAATGTGTGTTCTTATAGAAGGTTGTGTCGAAAATTGATAATTTTTTCAACAAATTCTGTCGGCGAGTTGGTCATGAAGGAAAGGATTGCATATCGTATGATTTTCTCCAAGAAAGAACTATGGATACATACTTTATGAAAGGAGAAGCGAAATGACCAATAAAGAGACCTCAACCAAAATTGTAGTATAATAAACTGCAACCATAATATAATCAACTACAACCATAGTATAATCAATCACAACCAAAGTATAATCAATCACAACAATAATTAAACAATTCAATAAACCATAGTACAACCAACCGTTGTATCAGCAAAAAGCAGGATTCTCAAGAGGATTTCACGGAGTTCGTAACCAAGGATCTGGTCGCGGAGGAAATTTTGGTAGAGGTCGAGGACCTATTACCTACTATAATTATGGAGTTTTGGGACTCTATGAGAGGGGCCATCTAAATCTAGCATGTCAATGTACTTATTGTAGTGAAGTTGATCATACTGTCGAAGAATGTCCACAACTAATTGCAAAATGGAAATCTAAGAATGCGCCACAACCACAACCAAACCAGAATACAAATCAGAATCAGAATCTTGATCCAAACATGCATAAGATATCAATTGAATTAAGGAATAATCCAACACATGTCGGCATAGTAACAAGAGGAGGAGTTATGATAGCAGACCAGGGACCACTATTAAATGTTCAAACTACAACTTGAAAGAAGGTGCAATTTGATGTGGGAGAAAAAAAATAAACCTTCCTTGAATTGAAAGATGCTCTGATAAAGGATAATGGTAAGTTACCTATTTACGAGATGTAACCAAGTTTTGATTCAACAAACTCACCAAGGTCACAAAGAAATGTTAGTATCTTGAAAATGTAAGTTACCTATTTACGATATGCTACCAATTTTTGATTCGAGAAACTCACCAAGGTCACAAAGAAAGGTTAGTACTCTGAAAAAAAATTCTAGAATTTTTTCTGACATTATCCAAGGATTATAATGTGTTAGTAGAGATAGAATTTTTTTTGTATAAACAAGGAGAAGGGAGACAATATCCCCCACTCAATTGGTTGCAAAAGAATAAAATGGGAAGGGAAATGAGAATGAATGTCTAGATTGATGAATATTATGTACATTCTATCATTTTGGATCTAGGGTGGGATGTGAACATACTAACCAGAAAGACATGGGAAATAATGGGGAAACCAAACCTATTCTATCCACCGGTACATCTTTGTTTGGGAAATCAAGCCAAAATTTCATTGATTGGTTGAGTACCTCATCTACCAGTCGAAGTAGAAGGATTGAAGACATACGCTAATTTCGATGTTATCGATATCATCGACAATATCAACCCATAGTTTGCGTTGTTGGGAATTAGTTGGGAAATGGAAAACTGAAATGTTATCAATTTCAAGAAAAGGATAATGACATTCAAAAATCATGACACGAGGATGATTTCCCCACTGGATCCCCTCGAAGAACAATGATATGTTGAACCAATAAAAGAAGAAATTACAGGAGGATGGTATAACACTTACAATATCTCCGAGGACTACATCAATGCCACTTCTTATGGAGAGTTGGGATGGAAAATTATCCATTCAATGTCTTCAGAATATGATGAAGCACTAGAAAATTGGCAAAAGTGGTTGCATGAAGTATCAATTAGGAATTGAACACTACTCACTCAGTCGTTGATATGGGTAGAGACATAAGTTTCTGATCTGCCAATATACGAAGGACTACCTAACTTGGAATTCTTCATCAATGAATTAAAATATAGAGTATCATAACCAGAACGCTTGTTGGAATTGAAAGAATAATTGAATTATACTCCGACAAGATGGTGGGCTATGTACAAAACATTGACAGAAAACTGGAAAATATGTCAATGACTGATGGAAGTTCAATTTGGGGAGGATGAATATTACCAAGGAAAGAAATGTGATGGAAGAAAAAATCTAAGAAACCATTTGGTAACATGTCAAACAACATGGAAACTAAGGCCAAAGGAGGAATCGGTTCATGAATTTATCCACACTTTAGATGAAACACCATGACGATGGTATGCCTCTACAGAAATGCAACGAGAAATGAAAACTTAGGAAGAACTTACTACTAGCTTCAGCAATACTTTCAGTTTTGTGGACAAAAATCCATTCATCCATAATGCGCTACAAGGCACCCGAACAAAGTGCTGGAGATAGCTTCGACTAAAAAATTGATGGGATTACACTCAACACCAACACCACATATGATCATGGAGTGTTACAATGTGTCGGGAGAACCTAATGATCAGGACGATCTGAGAGAGGTATACATCCCTGAGTAAGAAGGAAGCCACAACATGGAAGCACCAAAAATATCGTTCGACAAATTCTAGTACTCACTGAAGGTAAAGAAGGTCAATAGTGGGACAATGGAAGACCCAAAGTTTGCTATTATTGGAGACTATTGGGATGATTAAAAAATGGCTAAGTTCATCAACCTACTACATGAGTTTCAGTATTTATTTCCAAAAAATATTTCTGAGATGAAAGGCATAACAGGGGACTTGGGAGAAATGAATATACCTCTAAAACCTGATGCGAAACTAGTGAAGAAATGACCGTAAAGGTTGAATACTAGATACAAAGAGCACATCAAGGATAAATTCGAATGGATGTTGGATGCAGAGATTATCGATCATATCGAAGAATTAGAATGGATCAGCCCAATGCTCATTTAGGAAAAAAAGACTTGTGAAATCAAGATTTCTGTCGATCTGAGGAAATTGAAAGATGCAAGTCTTCATGATCCACTTCCTGCACCATTTACTGATTAAGTACTGGAAGGGGTTGGAGGACAGGAAGTCTACTCATTTACAGATGGATTTTCAATCTATCACCAGATAAGTATTGCGAAGGAGGATAGACAAAAAACCACTTTCGTGATAGAATGGAGATGTTTTTAGTACACAATGATGCCACTCAATATCAAGAATTCTCCCAATAATTTTTTCAAGCTTAGTTGTTGCTGCATTCTAATATTTCATTCATAAGTTCCTAGAGGTCTATATGGATGACTGGACTGCCTATGGCTTGGTAAAATACCATACTGCAAACCTTTAATTGATGTTGGAAAGGTGTTGACAACGTCATATTTCACTAAATATGAAGAAATGTATCGTTTGTGCACCATTTGGAATCTTATTGAGACATATTGTGTCCAAGGAAGGAATGTTGGTTGACCTGGGAAAGATTGAGATAATTTTCAACCTCCCACCACCAAATACAATAAAAACATGAGGGAAACATTGGGCTACATAGGATATTACTGAAAGTTTATAAGAGGATATGCAACAATTACTATTCCGATGGAGAATTTATCAAAGAAATATTCGAATTTTGAATAGAACGACGACTGCCATATGAGCCTCGAAATAATAAAGAAAAAAATGTTCGCAACATCGATATTATCTTTTCTGAATTGGACAAAGGAATTTCATGTTCATGTTGATGCTTCATTAGTAGCTATGGGAGTGATATTATCCAAACCAGGATAAGGATCAATCAAACACCCGATTGTGTTTGCGAGTCGGAAGTTGTCCAATGTAGATAAAATCTATACGATGAAAGAAACATAAGGGTTTACGATGGTATATGTGTTGCAAAAATTCCACCACTACCTATTAGGAGTGGACGTCAAGATGTTTACGAACCATACTGCACTGAAATATTTGGTCAATAATACTATGTTGGGGGGGAATATCTGTCAATGGTTTCTACTATTCCAAGAATTTGATTTTAATTGTGAAACCTAGACATTTGAATACATGACCCATTCATTTATCAAGGATAGAATCAGGTGAAGAACCAAGCAACATCAAGGGAGATTACCTGATGTGCAACTATTTAGAGTTGGAATGGTTGACAACCATTACAAACATGATGTTCAATTTTTGGTGAGATGGAAATACCCTAAGGATTTCACTACCAGTTAGAAGAAACACATAGTCATCAGAGATGCTGATTTTCAACTAATTGTAGGACAACTGTAAAAAATAGTGTCAAATGAAATTCTTTGTTGATATGTCCTTCTGCATGAACAGGAAAGAGTTTTTGCAGAGGTGCTTGATGGCATAAAAGGAGGAAATTATGGAGGATGGGAAACCTCTATGAAGATACTCATATATGTATTATGGTGGCCAACAACTTATGGAGATGCAACATACTATGATAAGGCTATGATATATGTCAGATAATGGGGAAACCATCACACATGGATGAGATTCCATTGGTACCCCATGTAACTATACAACCATTTGATAAGTGGGTTGTACACTTCATAGTACCTATTAAACCACTAGGAAAAAGAACAGGTGCACGATACATCATCATTGCAACTGAATACCTAATAATATGGGATGAGGTAGAATGAGTGAAGGATTGCACATCTACAACAACAACATGATTCCTGTTCAATAATGTGGTCACCCAATTTGAATGACTGAAGATACTGGTGAGAAATCAAGGTAGTCATTTTTTCAACCAGACAATTAGAGCGATGACTGGAGAATTCCATATACAACACAAAAGAAGTACCCCATATCACCTACAAGAAAATGGAGTAGTCGAATAATTCAATAAGATATTGGAGAACGCACTTACTATGGTATGTAATACAAGTCATGATGATTGGGATCTGAAAATGCATGCGATACTCTGGGCCTATAGAACAACATGCAAAATACTGACATGTCAGGTAAGACACCATTAGAATTGGCTTATGGACAAGAAATGATGATTCCCATGGATTATATTGCCCCTAGTATACATATAGCAGCAACAAAAAGGATGAGCAACAAAGGAACAATTGAAGAAATACTAGCAGAGTTAGTATGACTTAAAGAGGATCATTTTATCGCAGGTAGAGAAGGATCGACATAAGGCTTGACATGATCACCACATAAATATGAAACATTTTTATCATAGATATATGGTTCTTATCTATGACAACAAGTTTGTGAAGCACCCATGTAAGCTTCAAATGCATTAGCTTGGTCCCTATGTCATACATTTCATTACCAATGGAGGTATGGTACAGTTGCAAAAGCTAAATGGAATACATTTCCAAAACTAGTGAATGAAAGATGGTTAAAGGCCTAGCAAGATAGCTCGACGCGATATCACTGATAGAAACAGTGAAAAAAAGAAAAAAAGAGCAAAGAAATTTTGATAAAAGTCTATCATCAGAAAGAAAAGAAATGAGAAAAGTTGAATCATGACAAGGTTTGGATGTTTTTGACATCTGACGAGTTGCGAAGTGGTCAAATCAGGCAATCAATGAAGCAATTGTGAATAACAACATCCAATTCTACATTTATTTGGATGTGCTACAAACATAGGTGGTGAATATTCTGTACCTAACAGAAAAGGTAGTGCAGAATTATCAGATATTTTAAAGTTTGTCGATAGAGCCTCATGCCATCTTCATTGAAGTGCATGCAGATCCATAAGAGCATTGGATGATGATGCCATAAAATTTTAACAATGAATAACTGGAAGACATAGTGGTAGAATTTGCAAAAGAATGGAAGGTTCCGGTCAGCGAAGACCAACTATCCGACCCAGAAGAGGGGTCACCAGAAGACAAACCAAAAGACAAACAAAAAAAAAGGCGTTAGAAGTGGAAGAAAATCGTAGGATGAAACATCATCAGCATCACCTACAGAATTAGAGCTTCAGAAACAATAGAAAGAAGCGTAGACGAAGCACATGTTTGAGAAAGGTGAGGGGGATAGAGCCACTGGGCTCTTCGATGAGAAAAAAAACAAGCTAACATATGCAATAACTAATGTGGTAAATAAAAAATGGGAAAAGGTTACACAAAAATTTTCTTTGAAGGGGAGGATAATCTCATTTTCAAGTTACTTAGGTGGATTTATGGTATTTGAAAAATGGTATCATGTTAGTTGCATGGACTTTTGATTTTTGAAATTATTGAAATTGATTTTTTTTTGTTAATAAGAAGGAACAGTTCATATTACTTATAGTACAAAATATATATTACATTCATGCCCGACTAGCTGAAATATTCATGCTTAACTGAGTTGTTCACTAAAATATTTTTTCGAGCATCTCTCCTATTTCCCATACCATTGAAATCCTCATCACACAGGTCGATAGAGCCTACCCACAGACTTACATTTTTCAAAAAATAGAACTTCCTCTGACAACTGGCATGACAACCCCTTTTCCCATGTCTATAGAAAGAATAAACCTGATTGACAAAATATCTCTACCATACCCATTCCCGACTGAAAAGACAATAAAAAAATACAGACAACACACTTTTCGACATGTTCATAATTAAATAGAAAAAAATATGTAACCTTGGTCGACCAAGCCAATGCTTCAAAATTGACAACGAAGAGCATGCAGCTTGCCCAAAAATGTCTTGAGCCCCCAACATTCCCTACTAAGGAGGAGGAGTGTTTGAAGGGGGAGATTGAGCTTCCTTAGCTTTCTCCCCAGGGTGGTCAAGAAATTTTCCAACAATCATTTCAAGTAGGAGAAATTGTGTAGCACTTTCTTACTGCCCATGTGGATAAGAGTCGGGTATTCCTTAATACCATGTGCCAATTGCACCTTTTCCTAGATGTCACGAGTGAGGAGAATAGGAACCTCCAAGAAAGGGTTGGACGTTAGGGGCCTGCTTTGGTGGCTCTCGTACTCCCTGAGAAAATGATTTTCTTTGGCTGCAATCTCAGCCTCAACCATAGCCGAGGTCTCGGCCATGTACTACGCCCCCCAGTTAAACACAAATGGTACTAGCTCTTCATCAGCAGTCAAGGTTTTAGCAAAGGAACTAGAAGAAGGCATATTTCCTCTGCCAATTCTAACGCCCTCCCCCTGGTACCTTTTTAATCTCCATTGAGGTGCCATACTCTCACGAGGCATGTAGATTTGAGTAGCCTATAAATGATTACAATTAGGGTGAATCTCAAGAAGAATGAACCAGTCTTCATTCTTGGGACTATTTATAACCATTCCACTCCTCCGGGTGACGTATCCTACCATTAACCAATATGGATGATTTTTCATTTTCGCACATACTAGATCTTTGGCCTTACATTCCCTGATCCCATTAATCAGTGCCAGCTCCACTTGAACTTCATTTTCATGTGATAAATCAACATCTCTTCCCCCCATTAAAGGCCTCTACATACTATCTTCTTTGCAATTAACTTTTCAGGAGCAAATTCTTGAAATATACCCACCAATTTTCTCGAAGGTGAAAGTCCCACACTCTGCTCCATACCTAGTTGCTGAAAAGAGAGGAATCACTATTTATTATGTCCTACCCCCAGATTGTCCCTTCTGGATTGTTCCTGCATGCAAAATTATGGCATATCCTTCTCTGCACTCTTTCCATGCATCCTTACCTTATTGTCATCAAACTTAGAGGTGATTCCATTTGGTGTAATCACCTCCTCAATTCCTTTAACATCTTCCATAGAGATGATTGGGGAATCATGATCAATCCCATTCATGTGTCTTTCCTGAGCCGACTTGGCTATCACGTGGGTATCGCGCATGTGAAGGGATGTGTCAGCTTGCTGGATTGATTATATCTATCCAAAAAAGGGTGTGGAAAACCTTACACATATTGAGGGTGCTCTCCTACCATCCTGTCTACATCCTCCTCTGCCAATTCTTTGCATCGCCTCTAGATCATACATTCCTTTTTGTCACTGATCATTTCTACATGGAAAGAATTGTTTCTGCCAAGCCCCTCATTGGTAAGAGCATCTGCCACCATGTTACCATTTATTTTAACATGCATGAATTGGATCGTTGTGTTTCCCATTAACATTCTTTTAAGCTCTGTAAGCCATCCTTCCCACTTCCAATTTTTGGAGACCTAGACAATGGTTGCACCATGTTGTAGTATTAGTTATAACTAAGGATTCCCCTTCCACTGTTAATGGCATCTACATTCTCTATAAAACCCACTTTAACCCATTGATTAGCCCTTCTAACTCCACCAGATTATTGGTGTTGGTTTTGATATTACCCCAAAATATGCTAAGAACTAGGCCCTTAGAGTTCATGATGGCTCCTCCAAATTCAGAAGGGCCCATATTTCCTTTTGCAGCTCCATCAAAGTTTATTTTGAAAGATCCGGATGTCAAAAATTGCCACAAATCGGAGCTACACAGGGGATTGAGCGAAGCTCGGGGACAAGAATTATTCATAGGTAACTTAAAAATCCCCTATTCATATAGAATTTGTCTTTCAGTTATCTCTGCTACAAAATCTTCTTGGGTCCAATGATTTAAAGTTAGGGTTTCTTTTATGTGGGTTTCAATCATCGTCCAAAGTTCCTCAACATGTCATTGTTTATTTTCAAATATTCTTTTGTTCTGTGTTTTCTAGAGTTCCCACACCGTGAAGCCAGGGAACAAATCCCAAAACCCATTCAAAATTTTATTTTTGAAGGCATTTGTTTTCCAGATTAATTGTCTAATTAAATAAACAACTGAACTTCCAGAACATAAATTATCAAGATGAGGAAGTCTTTTATTTCAAAGATATCGGGCAATATCTATGCAAGCACAATTTCTACCTGGCATTGTTGATCTATTAGTATGAAATCACAACTCATTATAAACTAGATAACACCTTCTTGAAAAGAAAGAAAACCTCAATCCTATTCATAAATCTAAACTATAAATTTAATCACGCTTCAACGAAATCAATTCTTAGGAAGCAAGATATAATTGCATGAATATAAAAGAAGTGTTATGTTGGCCAACGATCTCTCAAACGAGTTAACAGGAAAACAACTATCAAAAATCTAATTAATGAAAGCAGAAAAATATGATAAATCTAATGAGTGAAAGAATGAACTAGATAATAAGCAAATATACATAACAAAACACTTAGAATAAACACTACCGACATCTGCTTAGGGAAGAGGGCCATTCCTCCACTGATCAGATCTGGATCTCCCACAATGAAGGTCTACAACTCCAGAATTAAGAAACTACTAGCATATATTATCAGAATGGATTTATTACAAACGTATGGATCAATTTCTACAGCATGGAGTTAATTGATCTACTCCCTCCCCCATTCTCATGCGATTGATTACATATTTATACATAAAATTATCTAAGGAGAATGAGAAACCAAATCCCCAACTTGATCTATTTCAACAAATTTGCTAATTTGGAAAACCGACTGCAATAGTAAATCTGAGAATTACACGTTTAGAGAACCAGATGTATGTCTTAAACCCTAGCTTTGTTTGCAAATTTCCCTGTGATTCAGGTAATTGAGGCCGTTATGCACAAAACCCATGTCCTGTATTTTTGAGATTCTTTTCCATATGTCCATAAATCAAGACGTGGATCAAGGTTTTCTTGTCTGGAATGCATTTTTGGTTAAGGTCGTTTGATCATGAGCTAGAGGCTTGAACCATGAGTGTTGTTGTTGTTAATATGGAAAATCACTCCATAAATCATCATTAGTAAAAATATGCATAATAATCTTCAATTCATTAAAAATAAAGGAAAATAATCATGATTAACCACTAAACCATCAATGGAAGTAATATGGTATTTTTCGGGCAGTTACAACAAATGGATGGAAAATTGAATGATACTAATGGATAATAATATGAAGAGAGGGATGAAATATATGTCGATAGGTGATGAAAATATGGAAAAATCGATGACCCAACATCTCCCCCAAACTGAACTTGTTGCAGGTCCTCATGCAACCCAAAACCTGTGTAGCATCCAAACTTGAAATATTCATTCAATTGTTGCTTTCATTTTATCATTGACACAGTTGCAGTTGGAAGAAATGGAAATTTTAGCAGAATTGTAGCTGCAAAATGGGAAATTTTGGCTGAATTTGGCGGAGTCACAACTGTTGTATAAGACAAATATGTCCAAGTCACAGCTGCAAGAATATGAAAAATGGGCAGAATTGGGAAAGTCACAGCTGGTGTATAAGGAAAATATGGCGAAGTCACAACTGCAAGAATAGGAAAAATGGGCAAAATTGGGGATGTCACAGCTGGTGTATAAGGAAAATATGGCGAAGTCACAGCTACGAGAATAGGAAAAATGGGAAGATTTGGGGAAGTCGCAGCTAGTGTATAAGGAAAATTAGGTGAAGTCACAGCTATGAGAATAAGAAAAATGGGAAAAATTGGGGAAGTCACAACTGGTGTATAAGGAAAATCTAGCAAAGTCACAACTACAAGTATCGAAAAAATGGGAAAAATTGGGGAAGTCATTGCTGGTGTATAAGACAAATCTCACAAAAAATTTAGTAGATTCGCAGCCTTTTTAGCAGAGAATTTAGTAGAAAATTTAGCGGAGTCACAATCTTTTTAGCAGAGAATTTAGCAGAACATTTAGTGGAATCACAACCTTTTTAGCGGAACATTTAGCAGACTCACAACATTTTAGCGGAGAATTTGGTGGAAAATTTAGCAGAGTCACAACCATTTGAACAAAAAACTTCCGAAACAATTTTCTCCCAAACAACGAACTGGGTTTGGCTGAATTTTTTTATGCAAGTTTCTACGAGTCTAATGCATCTCCCCACCAAAAATTAGAGATACCCACATCACATATTTCAAGAAATTTGCAAATTAGCTGTAGTTGATGATGGTTGTTTTTTCAAAATATGTGAAGAATTTTTTTCTAAAAATTTGTGACTATATTCCTCTTAAAATAGTGCTTCTACTCCCCAAAGCTCAAATTCATTTGATGTATGGATATCGATATATAGAAAAAATGGTTGTAGGTGATGATGGCCATTTTCTCGAAACCCATGCATTGGATTGGGCCGAAACTTACCAAAGTTGTTCTTCATGATGTTATGCATTCTTTGTCTAAGTTTCATGAAAATATGGCTCATGGTTTGGAAGATATGCTTACTTCAATTTTTGCATTTTTGCAAGCTGTGAATGAGCAAAAACAAGTATGTTTGCAAGATTGATCTAAGCATTCACATTAGCAAAAAGTAGTTAACAGTGAATTACACAAAGAATACCAAAAACTACTTCTCCCCCAAACTAAAGAAATAACATGTCCTCATGCAATCAAAATCAACTTTATCCCAAGTGCATGATCAATTCTTCATGTGGCCTCCCTGTTGTTTTTAGAAAAAAAAACACTTGTTACTAGCACATCAACTTACAACGTGCTTCCTTTGTTATATGCATTCTATAGCTTTCATTCACTGCTAGAAAAAGTAAACCATGTTTCTTTTGAAGATGATGACCATTGTAGGATTCATTTATTTTTAGAGACTCATTTGAAAACAAAGCATGAATCTTGCTAAAGAAAATGTATGTGTATTGCTGCTCTAAAAATCCATATAAATGGTCAAGCTACTGCATGAATCATAATCCCAAAGTATGTATTCTACTGTCAAAAAAAATGACACAAGATGATCCTGATTTGTCTTGAAAATACTTTCTCTTTGTAATATTTAACAACAAAATAAATAGCTGAATATGAATTATGAAATCACAAGTTCAAACTAATGATCCACAATATTTGGAAATTTCTTTGCAATGGGTATGAGATCATCTACAACCAATAGATAAAATGAATATTGATGCTCTTGGCTGCACCTTTTAAGAAAAACTTTTGAAAATTTGTCATAATAGCCCTTTTCCATCTTCAACATCTAGTCCAAATATATTTCAGATTTGTTCGTTGGCTCTCTTTGCACATAGCATTGATTTAGAAAGCCGATGAAAAATTCCCTTAGGATTGAAAATAGAGGCTTTGAATTCCTCCCTCGTGTATGAAAACATGTGCTTGAATAAATGGCTTCTACAATAGTTTTTTCTGAAGTAGGTTTTCTACAAGGACCAACCATTCCTTTACATTTCTTGGTATGATCAAGTGCCTTGATTTATTTGAATGGTATTGTGGGAGACATGGTCCTTTTTCTCAATAGTCTATTGGGCTTGGGCATGTGTAGTAGCTTATTCTTGGGTTGTTGGTTCTTGTGGAGCAACAATAACACATCTTTTCTTCCTAGTGCTTGTTTTTATGTGGTAGTAGTAAGGAGCCCTATCATGCTAGGATGTAGGAGATGTTGGAATGGACTTGAATTGTGTTGCATGAAGTGGAATGATGAGGTGTTAGAATCTAATGGGACTATATGGGAATAGATGGACAAGATGGAAAGGTGTTTCCCCCCCAAACTGAAGGCTTTTGATACTGTGAAAAATGACAAAAAGTAAAAAAATGAAATGGATAATGCTTAATGGTTTTCATGACATATTCCTAAATATTTAATAAATAAAAAACTCATGCTATTTTACCCCAAATGTTACCTCCGTGGAATCCTTGGTTGACATGAACGTACTAATGCTGGAGCAACGTAGGCCAAACACTTGTTGAGAGAGATGTAGCTAAGAGTTGAAACTATTTGAGATTAAATCTGATCTGAAATGATGTTGTTCTAGCTGCATGTAAGACTAACTGCTGAGACAAATGATGAGGAGGAATTCTCCCACAAAAGAAGAAATCTCCTTCCCTTATTCTGAAAATCAACTACTAGAATGAAAATGGAAAGGAATTGTAAAACTACTAAAACAAATGATGTTGCAAGTCATTGTTGAAACCATTAGATTAGATAATCTTCAGCTGCTACAAAACTGATGTACAATTCTTACCATGTGAATGAATGTGCTGAAGTTGAGCATGGAAATAAATCATTGGATTACCGACCATTAATGTATTTCATTAACCAATGTGAAGCAACTAACCTTTGATGACAATGATCTCTAAAGTACCTTAGTGCATCTTGACAAGTACGAATGCCAATTACAGGAAATTTCAATTTAAAATGGGCCTTCCAAAAATAATACAAATTCCATGTCATCATGTATTAGCCAATCAAAATGCTTTAAAATTAAAAAAGGGAGCACCGCTTAAACAATTTTCTAATATAAATTTGGGGATAGGTATCATCAAAAAAATACTTTTTTATTCATATTTTCGACATATCTCCCTATGTTTTTACTCAAATTTTGATTGGGAGAGCTTGTTGGATGAGGAATTAAACTTTGCATCCAACGAGTACCCACTCAACATACTTTTGATGGGTCTCGCTACCCCAAAAATAATAAATACTTGAAAAAACATGATGATGACATCATCATCACATTTTTTTTCCAGGAATTTCTTGTTTTTGGGGTAGCAGGGCCTATCAAAAGTATGCCGAGTAGGTGCTCGTTGGATGCATAATTTAATTCCCCATCCAACAAGCTCTCGCAATCAAAATTTGAGTAAAAACATAGGGAGATATGTCAAAAATAGGAACAAAAAAGTAGTTTTGTTCTTTTTTCCTCCAAAATTAATAAATATTATTTTATTAATTTTCCTTAGGAGGCCCATTTTGAGTTGAAATTTCCTCTAATGAATGTGCTAGAGTCAAGTCACCTCCAATATTTGTCAATCAAGATGCATTGATGAATCCCAATGATTAACAACAAGGAAATATGCCATTGATTCATGCAGATCCTACGGTACTAAAAAAATATCGATCCTGAATGATTTGTTGGAGGTGGTCAAAAAAGATCATTGGAAGGTGGACCTTAATGAATTCCACATCATCCAATACGAGTACAAAATAAATGGTTGTGAAAAATCATAGTGAAAAATAGACCCAACATGAAACTGAGAAGTGGAAAGTATATGTGTAGTCATGATGGAGTAGTGATATCAAATAAAATGTTTAAGGTTAACTGCATAAGAAGTGGAAAATAGGACTTCCTCATGAATTTATTTTTATAGCTTTGAAAGAAGGAGGATGAATGAATCTACCATATCACAATTGGCTTCTTGAGAGGTTTCTTTTGGCAACAATTGGTAAAGGATTCTTGGCATGTAGCAATGAGACTTGACTTATGGAAAATTGGTATGGTTTGCACATAAACATATCCATTTTTTATGTGCTCAATCCATTTTCAAATTGAGAATAAATATTCAAGAGTTACTGATGCATGCATTGACCTTCTTCTTCCAAGGACCTGCAAAAACCTAGTACTTTCCTGCAATAAAACATGAGATGATGGAAGAAGAGAGGTTATTGGTCTCTATTAATTCAACACTTATGAAACAAAATATCAAAAATTACTTATATAACAAATCCAAGAAAAAAAATGAACGAAGCAAATTCAATTTATACTTGTGGGAGAAAGATGACAAATTAGACTCACTAGCAGTGTTTCGATCATAAATTATTCATTCCTCGTCCGATTTGAGTGATTCCAAAACCAAATGAAAGTAAATTTATAGGTATGTGTCCATTATAAACACATTTTTAAAATTTTATGTGATGATATTCAAAATTTTCTCAGTAACTACCTGCATGACAAGGTGTTTTTCGAATTCTAGACTAGACTAACAGTCACAGTTTTGGCATAAATATTTTGTTTGATAACGGATTGATGTGATTCCATTTGGATATGAACGTATACCCATGTAGGTATCTATATTAGAAACAATTTTTTCACCCCATAATAAATTATGGGTCAAATATACCAATGAACAGTCTAGGAAACAAAGTTTTAAGAATGTTGATTTGTGATAGGCAGTCGTTATTTTGGTCATAAAATTTCAATACGATATCGGAAGGGAGTGATTAAAATTGTATTGTAAACTATATTCATAGTGGAATATACCAATTAAATAGGTTTTCAATATATGTCCAATAAGGAATCCAAAAAGTGTATGTCCCAGCTCTGTTCCTAAGCTGCATGCTTGACACCCCGTTAGTATTTTGACCATAATTTTTCATTTGATTTCGAATATCAAAAATTAAAATTGTTTTGGAAACTAGATTCAAAGGATACTTGGGATGTAAATTTTTTTTTAAAACAAGTTCATTTGGTCTCCCAAAAATGGACTGTCCCGACTGTGTTTTAGTAAACAATTCAAGCCAAAATGCCACAAAAATCCAGTAAATTAAATATGACCCCCAAAAAGTGATCGAAATATGTGTGAATGTTTTTAATGATGTAAATTTAAATATATCACACACCCATACCAAAAATTTCTAGCATTGATAACCTACATTGACTTACACAACTGCAACTCTTAAAATGATATAATGTTGAAATAAAGCATGTGTATTTTTATGGATGTCTTATATATAAATGAAAACTAAATACACACCATGATGTGCAACACAAATGTATCTAAAACTCATAAATTTTCACCTATAGGACAGTGATAGTTGGTTGTTGTAGCTCATTGTTACAGCTGACAGTCACAGTTGGGTGTTGTAGCTCATCGTTATAGCTGACAGTCACAACTGGGTGTTGCAACTCATTATTATAGCTAACAGTCACATCTAGGTGTTGCAGCTCACTATTATAGCTGATAGTCATAGATGGGTGTTGCAGCTTGCTATTACAACTGAAAGTCATAGCTGAGTGTTGTAGTTGACAATAATCTTAAACACTATAACAATGTGTTTCAACTAACAAATTCATGCCAAAGTTCAAGCTCAAAGGGTTCCATAATCATTGGCTCATTTTCCCATGGAGTATTCATTCATCAATGCTTCCTTCCTCTTACCCACTTCCTGAAAAACATAGATTAGTAATATGGGTGGCTCTTACTGCACCATGTGACCAAGAGTTCTTATTCAGAACAAAATGATACTATCTATGCATCTAAGTAAAAATTGGATGGGATCTTACCAATTTTATTTACTTACAATATCCTACACTACTTGGAAATAACAAATTCTTTTCAAGTGTAGGAAAAATTCCAATGGAGCCACTTTCGAAGAAATGACTCAAGTATTCTCATACTCCCAATAAAAAAATATAACTTTATGAATGCTAGATATGAAAGATAAACTTCCCTTGAAATGATGGTGCCAAAAATTGGTGAAGTATGGAATAATGCTGCAGACCGATGATAGATTGAAGCCAATATTCAATATAGTATTTGTTCCCTTTATTTCTCATGGTTGTTACACTATGAATCTCCTTAGTAAAATGATCTTCCTGAATGCATGAGAGATTCATATCTAATGGTGTAGGATTATTTTGGTTCCAATGTTCATTCTTCATCAAATTTGTTGATCTTGTTAACTTGTTGATGACCATAAGAAACTTCACTTCCAAGTATTGGATTTAAAACATGTCCAGGCCTCGTACGGATTTGCTGTAACAACACACAATATTTTTGTGGCAGTGTAGGTGAGGTAGAAGAAGAGGGAAATGTAGGAATATTTTTCATTTCAGCACTGCAAGCATACTGTACTTATTTATTATGGTTAGGTTCGAGGGTGGAGTGGACAAGAAATTGTGTTGGATACCAAGGAGTTTGATGAGAAGATAGATGTGGCTGATGTAGAGGATTGGTTTCTGAGGTTGATATTGAAGGACCAATTTGTGCTGTAGCATGAGGGAGAGTGGCCATGCAATCATAAGATAGGCCATTCCAACCTTATGGATAAGGTAGGTAAGAGTTAAATTGAGGATGCAATAGTTTCCATGGTTGAAGAGTATTCAATGATTGAGTATGAGAGTAATGAAAATGAGGGGTAGAGTTTTTAACCATACATGTAGGCCAAGGTTTCCATGACTGTTTCAATCAGTTGGATGCGACTCCCAGCTATCTTTGATACATTTATTTCATTCTTCGTAAGGAGGGATAATGATCTATGGAATGATTCAAGTCACATATGCCACAAATTGTGAGACTATCCAAAGGACAATCCATTGCAAGATATTTCTTTTAGAATCGAGGGAAAACTATTTCTTTAAATTCCTCGCTCTTTTCCTTAACCTACAAAACAACCAATTGTGAATTTAGTGAACCATTGATATCAACATTAAAATTTTCAAATAAATTACTGATTTCATCTCGTAAAACTCTTGTTTTTGCAGCAAATTTCAAAATTAGAGAGGGAAGTTCTTTAGAGTGCGTATCGGTCTTGAAATTTCCTCTTGAATACCTTCTACATAACTCACAAATATCATCATATGATAACCGAAATACATTACTTGTTCCCATCACATTTAATATTTCTAAATATTCATCTTGGATTACCTTGAGTAGAAGTGTTTTTAAGGTCTCTTTTCCCAGTTTTCTTTGTTTGGATCTTTGGTGGTTATATTGAAAGCGTTCCATGTATTCCTCCAGACTCTCTTCTTCTCCTTGTGTTATTTTGAAGATGTCTTCATTAACCCAACAATAATCTTCGTACTTTTTCAAGAACACAAGTTTCATGTCTTCCCAAGTTTGTATACAATTTCCATCGAGGCTCATGAAACATCAGAGGGATGTTCCTTTTAGAGTAAGGATAAACACACTCAACTCTTAATCATTAGAACAATAACCATATCCTCTACAAATTATTTCGAATTGAAATAAAAAAAACATCAGGGTATTCATTTTAAAAAACTGTGAAAATTTGGTAGAACATGGGGTGGAATGCTTTTCATTGGTTCCACTCTTCCTAGATCTCAGATGGGAAATTCAAAGGTAACAACTTATGCATATTTCTTACTTGTCATATCTTCATTATTCTTCATGTGATATCTGAAGACTCCTCGTTCGAATGTTCTTGTCATATTGATAGTATAATGGGTGGTACTTACAACACCATTAAGGGGAATGATAACATTTACTCTCCAAACTTTTGAAAAAAAACATTAAAATTAAATTCAATAAACCGAAATGTAAACATGCAACATATATTCCCTACTTTAACAATGAATCTACAAAACAATGTCAGATTACTTTTGCACCATTGATAACTTCCACGGAAACGGTGCCAAAATGTTGGTCGGATTAATTTTCTAATTAAATAAACAAATCGAATTACACAACATAAATTATTAACCCAAGGAAGTATTTTCTTTCAAAGCTATCATGCAATATCTATGCCAGCACAATTTCTACCTAGAACTTTTGATCTATTGGTATGAAATCAGAACTCATTATAAACTAGATCACACTTTAAAATAAAACAAACCGCAATCCTATTCATAAATCCAAACTACAAATATAATCACACTTCAACAAAATCAATTCTTATGAAGCAATATCTAATTGCATGAATCTAAAATAAGTGTTATGTTGTCCAATAATCTATCAAATGAATTAACAGGAAAACAACTATGACAAATATAATGAATGAAAGCATACAACTATGATAAATCTAATGTATGAAAGCATGAACTAGATAATAAGAAAATATACATAATAAAACACTTACAATTAACACTACCGACATCTTCTCAGGGAAGAGGGCCCTTCCTCCAATGAGCAGATCTAGATCTCCCACAATGAAGGTATACAACTGCAGAATTAAGAAACTACCAGCATATATTATCATAATGAAATTATTACAAAAGTCTAGATCAATTTCAAAAGAATAACATTACTTTCTCTACTCTCCCCCCCTTCTCATGAGATTCATTACATATTTATACATAAAATTCTCTCAGGATAATGAGAAACCGAATCCCCAACTTGATCTATTTCAACAAATTTGCTAATTTGGAAAACCGATCGCAACAGTAAATATGAGAATTACACATTTAGCGAACCAGATCTTAAACCATAGCTTTGTTTGGAAATTTCTCATGATTCAGGTAATTGAGGCCATCATGCACAAAACACATTTCCCGTATTTGTGAGATTCTTTTCCATATACCTGCAAATCAAGAGGCAAATAAGGTGTTCTTGTGTGGCATGCTTTTTTGGTTGAGGCTGTTTCATCATGAGATGGAGGCTTGAACCATGAGTGTTGGTACTGTTAATATGGAAAATCACTCCATAAAACATCATCAGTAAAAATATGCATAATAATATTCAATTCATTAAAAATAAAGGAAAGTAATCATGATTAACCGCTAAAGCATCAATTGAAGTAATATGCTATTTTACGGGAAGTTACAATAGATGGATGGAAAATGGAATGATAAATGGGTACTAATATGAAGAATAGGGATGAAATGTATGTTGATAGGTGATGAAAATATGGATAAATCTATGACCCACCCACATTCTTCAGCCCATTTTCTATTTTTAGGTTAGTATGACCTTTGTGTCTATGATTCTTTTTTAAAAGCCCCGCACATTTTTCCTAAATGGCTTCAGTTATCGAGAATTCATCAAAAAGGTGGTTGATGGTTACATTATTAGTTTCACAAAGGAAACATCTTGATGGACCCATAAACCCATGGGCCTGAATATTTTCGCATGTGAGAATGTGTCTTCTGACAAGAAGCCATCTGAAAGACACCACTTTGGGTCACCATCTCTTGCCCCAGATTTTCTTCCATTTCCTTCCCTTATCCATTCTTTGAGTTTTAGTTAGAATTATAATTTCCTATTTTATATTTAAGTTCCTCAAATTGGTGTACCCCCATCAAAGCTTGTTTGGTCCTGCATTCCTAGGTATCTTTCTATTACAAAGTTCGTCATAGAAATCCTCAATTTTCTCTTTTGGTAACAAGGATTGCCACCATTCCTTTGATTTCCAAGTCATAAAGAGTTTTTCAGGGAATCCCGAGTCCCCAAAATCCTCCACCTTTTCCATCAAGCTATTTTGAAGATGTTGTTTTAGCATAGGAATATCATCCCGACTAGCTATACAAGGCTCCTGTTTACAAGAATCTCTAGTAAACAGCGCAGACTTTCCATCTCTAACCTACCAGAAATTATGTTGTTGTATAATTCTTATGTTCCCGTGAGTCAATTTCCAAATTCTAGAACTAGGAACATTTTCTCTGAATTTAATCAACAATTGTTTAGGCCACTAAGGGGCGTATTTCATGTGCCATAGTTTAGCCCATGGTTCCTCCTCTTGGGTTATCCATTTACACCATATTTTGGCTCCCATCACTTTGTTTATCTCTAAAGGGTCTCTTAGTCCTAAGACCCCAACTTATTTAGGTTTGTAGATGGTTTTCCAATCCACCAAGGGCCACTTCCCATGTCCTTCTATTCTCCCCCACAGGAAATTTCTTTGGATATTCCTAATCTTTTTTATCATTGATTTTGGTGCATCCAGAACTGAAAAGAGATAGAGAGGCATAGCTTACATCAATGATTTTACCAGGATGATTCTTCTTGGGAAATTAAGGGCTCTGAATGTCCAGTGACTCAGCTTCTACTTAATTTTATCCAAAAGTTCCTTCCATGATATTTTTCTTATAGTGCACTCTGCTAACGATACACCTAAAAAATTAGAGGGTAGAACTCCCTCTAAGAAATATAGAATTATGAGAATATATCTTTTAGTGTTTTTAGAGTGTTGAAAAAATAGACCTGGGATTTATCGTTATTAATTTCAAGCCCACTGGCCTCAAGGAAGGTGTGAAGCCCCTGTTTTAGGCCTCCTGTATAGTAGAAGGTCCCATAAGCATCGTATCATGCACAAAATATTGATGTTTTTGTGGTTCCAGTTTGGCATTAAGGAGGATCCCTCTAAGACTACCCTCATTGAGCATATTCCTGAGCATTCTGCTTGATCCTTCAACATAAATGATGAATGGGAAGGGAGACAGGGGGTCTCCTTGTCTAATTCCTCTAGAAACTTGGAAGGGCTGGGATAGAGACTTGTTAACCAAAATGGAAAAAAATGGCTTATGGAACAAGCTTCACAATGCATGCATTCCATTAATCAGAGAAATGAAAAGCCTACAGGACCCCTACCAAGAAATTCCAATTAATTTTATCTTAAGCTTTTGACAAATCAAGTTTCAGGAGCATACCTAGGATTTTCCCAACTTTTAACGAGTGAATGGTTTCATGCACCAGAATGATACCATCTAGAATTTTCCACCCTTCAACAAATCTCACTTATTTAGGAGAAAGTAGGATAGGGAGAAAGGGTTGGATCCTATTGGCTATAACCTTTGAGATAATATTATATATAACATTACATAAGGTGATTGGTCTTATCTTTTCAGGGTCCTCAGTTCCATTCACTTTGGGAATAATCATCAGGAAGGTTGCATTAAGAGCTTTCAAAATACTTCCAGTCTTCCTTTAGTATTCACCCAATGCCCATACTTATTCCTTCAACCAATCCTAGCAGGCATGAAAGAAGCTAGTATTGAACCCATGAAGTCCCAAGGCTTTGTCATCTACCATTTGTTTGAAAACTGCTTTAACTTCTTGCATCTCAATAGGTTTCATAAGCATGAAGTTTTGTTCTTTCGTACTAACCTTTGGAATGTGCCAGAGCACCTCTCTTTGAGCAGCCTCGTGGTCCCCCCCCAGTTCTTCAAGGATATTGGAGAAAAAAGCACTCAGAGTGTGTTCCAAATCCTCCTAAGTCTCGACAATGGTCACATCCTCTTTTTTCATTCTCTCCATGCGGTTTCCCTGGCGATGTTGGATGATAGCTTTGTGGAAGAAACTTGTATTACGCTCACCTTCTTGGAGCCACTTAACTCTAGATTTATGTTTCCAAAATACTTCCTCCTATTGTTCTCTTAGATTAAATTCCTGTATCAGAAGTTTTTCTTGCGCTCGGATTTCTTCCAAGAAGCCATTTTGCATGCGTTTTTGTTGAACCTCTTGGATCTTGCTATCTAACTATTTCTTAGCTTGAAAAACGTTTCCAAAGGCATCCCTATTCCATTTCTTGATTCTATTTTTTATGGGTTTGAGATTTTGTTTAAATTGGTACATCCTAGTTCTTTCGATGGGTGGCATTTCCTCCCACCATTCTTTGAGTTTCTCCGAGAAATCGTCCTGAAGGAGATAGAATTTCTCAAAATGGAAGCGTCTTCTAAGGTTCACCCCTATCCTTTCCCATTCCAAACTTATAAGCCAGTGATCTGAGCCAGCAGATGGAAGTACCACGGGACTCAATTCTACCCTCGCTATCATAATGGACTCAAAAACCAAAAAGTAATCTATCCAACAAGCTATTCCTCGGTCTCTTGTTCTTTTTTTGTTCCAAGTAAAAGTATCGTTGGTTGTTTAGACATCGACTAGTTTAAGGTTAGCAATGACTTCATTAAAAAATTCACAGATATGGTTTAGCTTTTGTAGCCCACCTTTATTCTCGTGAAGATTCTTGTCCAAGTTGAAATACCTGCCAAGGATCTAGGGTTTTCCACTCGCCTCCATTTTGAGCATCCCTAACAATTCCAGAAAAATTATTTTCTTCTCTGCATGAGGAGGCTCGTAAATATTGGTCAAAAACCCTTGAGCACTCATACCTAAGATCGAGAATGAAGCTGAAAAGGAGAAATGCATTGCTGTGAATTTAGAAAGGGCCACCTCTCTTGGGTTCCAAAAAATATCAATTCCCCTTGCATGTCCTTTCGCATCAACAACAATAGCTTCACTACCCCACCATAATTTTCCCCTTATAACTTTAAGTTCATCTTCTGAGCACTTCATTTCTTGTAAAAATATGATGCCCATTTTTTCCATTTCAATCCTTCTTCTTAGAAGATGAATCTTCACAGTATTGTTACAGCCTCTTATATTCCAGGATGTAATGTGCATTGGAAAACTATTTGGGTGTAGGATAAAGGGCTGCATCTATGATGGGATACTTACGTGAGGCTACAAGATTAGCCCCAATGATTTGGATTATTTGGACATTATAGTTCCTTCCTCCCTTTTCTTTTTTCCTTTCTTTTTATCATTTGGGTCCTTGAGAGATTCAAACTTTATTCCCATAAACTTCATCATTTTTTCCTTAATAATCACCTTTTTCCAGTAGTGACACTTGTTGAGGATGTATCTTTTCCAATAAAATTTCAGAGCATGCCCCTTCTAATCATTCCAAGTCTAAATATCCTAGCTCCATTTCCTTGCCATCAGTTTTAGTTACCATATTCTTATTCTCTTTTGTCTCCTTAGTGTCTTCCTAGGGTAGAACCTTCAAGCTAGGTTCTGTCTCTGGATCTTGCTATTTTTAAGTCTGATATTTTTTCTGGTTTTTACTCATCTTTTTTTATTGTATGGATTCAAACCTGTTTTGAGTTTGAACTTTTTGGTGAATCTCGGGTCCCGTTGTTTTCTTGGCTAATATTTTCGTATTAGGAACTCAGGTAAATCCTTCGGCATCTTGATTTTCTTGATCTTTCTTTCCTCCTGGTATTTTATTCTATGGACAGTCTCGAAATAGGTGACCATGCTCATGGAACCTTCTACATATGAAGGGTATCTTCTCATATTCTATCGCTTGGAAACAAATGATCATCATCCCATGATAAGTCTATTCCATCTAGAATATCATGTGATATATCTAGGTAGGTGCATATTCTAGCATAGGAGGTATATCGGCTCTATCTGGTTTGCTCTGAGACTTTTATGAAGTTCCCTAGAGTGTTTCCAATGTCAATTATTATTTATTCTTTCTAGTATTCTATTGGTAGGGAGTACATTCTGATCCATACCGGGGCTATCGTTAGATTTTTTTTATCCGGATTAAACAATTCTTTCCATGCGCTGAGGAAGAGACCTACGAAATTAAATAAATATGGCCCATTATAAAATATTATGTTTCTGTCTTCTTCATTAAACAAGATGATCATGAAGAAACCTTTTGCTCCTAGTTGCAGATCATAATTCCCTTGAGGTTTCAAAGTAGTGTTTATCCACCATACTGGAGTCTTTTCTATGGGCCAGATCCCCACAAATTTACCAATGAGTGCATTATCATTCATGTATTGAATGTCTTCCCTTACCCTTTCCAAGTTAATTTCCATCTTTGGAACTTTTTTCATTTTTGGGACACATTTCCCTTACTTTCTACTTACCTTTGCATTTCCTTCTTTAATGGTCCCACGCGTTCCTTCTACACCATTCTCCAGATAGATGTCAGATGCTTGTAGCTTCTCTTTACCCTTCTCAATCTACATATCAGAGCTCAGAAGGGGGGGAACTTCCCCACCATCCATGTGCTTGCACATCCCAAGACCTATCCTCCCATACGGAGGTACAAGTTTCAGCCCCTGTCAGAACCTTTGAAAACTTTCCAACCCTACAAATTCATATCATCGTGATGCCTCCCGCCTCCATTCTCCACATCCTTCGCTAATAAACCTTGTTGATATTGAATTTAATGGTGAAAGGTTTGTAGTATTCTTTCAGTTTTTTTGTTGGAGAAAGAAAAACCAGAAAGACATATTGAATTTTAAGTATTTTTTATTATTAATTTATATATGTTTGTGTGTGGGTATTGCATTCACTTCATGCAAAAAAAAGTGGAGATAATTTATGTTTATTGGAATGTAATTTTTTTATGTATCTCAATGAAATATTAATATCTTTTATGATAGTTGTTAAATGGCATTTTAAGTCATGGATATTAACTCATTTGCTAATTTTTCTTAACATATGCATATTATATTCATGTATATTGAATTGATGAATCAATAGTTTCACACTTTTTACAATTGAAAATGAACATGAAATCAATTATATTTGGTATGTTATTCTTTGAAATATATATGTGATAGTATGCATAATGAAGTGATGAATAAATAGTAATATTGTTTTATGTGTACAAATAAATATGAAGAAAAACATCTTTCAAATGACTGAGTTTACTAGATATGATAACTTTTGAAATCATATTGTAAAATTAAGTGATAAAACTTTCAAAATTTTTATGTTAGTGTAGTTAATGTGATTGAGCTAATTAAATTCCATTATATATGTATGTTATATTTTCTTTTTTTTAAATATAAGTTTTATGAATATTATTATGAAGTTGTAGTTTTGCATTAAAATTATAGGAAGTATTAATAGAATGGATTGAAATGTAATCATCACCACAAACAATATATTGGACACTAAGTTGTATTATTTAGGATGTTTGCTTAATATTTAAAACATAAGAGAAAACATGTATAATGGTGATTAAAATGATAATTACCCTTATTGAAATCAATGGCAGATTATTAGACCTTTAGAAAAAATGATAAGAAATTATATAATTATTAAATTTTTAATACAAAAAGAATAAACTTTGTATTAAAATAAGCCACATTCAAAGTCCACAACTATGATACAAAAAGTCATTCAAAAAATATATACAGTATATTGTAGAAAAATTCTAAGCTATTAATATGTGTGGTATTTCTTACAATATTGAACAAATGATTCCTAATAGAGTATACTCTAAAAAATAATCCTAAACATAAAGAAAAATTACAATTCATTGGAATATACAAACTTATATTAAACCTTCTTGCTCATATCATCATCCTTGTCTTGGATGGGAGGATGAGATCCTTGCTTCTTCATCTTTAGAGATATTAAAATTGGAGGTTGAGGAGAGAGAAACCTTGGTAATATTTATGACCATGGATTTTAACATAGAACATTATTCCTCCAAAAACATTCATTTGTCTCTTCGGTCGAACCAAGTTATCCATCACAATTTAATTCTAAGAAACCCTTTGGTGCTCTCATTCTTGAACTTTAGAAGTGACAGAGAATATGTAAGTAATGTTCTGATAAGTGAAGTCCTCATGGCATCGAATAACCCTTCATATGTCTTCGTCAATGTCTCTTTTATAGAAGTAATGACTATCATCGTCCATAGTTTTAGTAAACATTAAATTGTACCCCAAATATCAGAAGGAAACACATGTAAAATTGTTCAACCATGACAATTTTAGAGCCGTTTTATAGGGTGGGTTTGGCATGTCACAGGATAAGCCAATTATTTTATGATTGAAGAGGAAATAGGGGACATGTACAAAGGTTGATAGGGGAATATTTTTTCCCGAATGACCATGCCAAATAATAAACAAATATAATAAAAAAGGCTAATATGGATCAGGGAACATGCATAAAATGTAAGCTTGAAATTGAAAACACTAAACGAGACCAAGTCATGAAGCTAAAGACATGTAAAAGAGAGAACCAATAGACTCAAATTCCTAGGTAATTCCAATCAAATAGAAAGCTAATAAAATATAGGAGCCCAAAAGGTATGACCATGAATCCTTGACTACTTAATAAACTCACATAACCCTAAGAAAAAACAATGAAGATGGATAATATGAGCCAAAGATCAATATGAATAACATCCAAGTATGAAGTCAAAACCACTAAAAAGGATATAATTATGAAGTCAAAGAACTCAAATGTCATTCAAAGATTTGTAGAGAGAACCAATGTACTTGGATTCTCAAATAGTTATAGACATAGAGTAAGCTAAAAGTAAACAAAGAGAGGAAGGCATCATGTCCACATGGATACCAATACTCCCAAAACTGGACCCAAAGACAAATGTCAACCACAAAAACAACAATTGACTAGAGAAACGTATGGAGGATTACCTAAAAGTGTTATAGATACCAAAGAAACTCACCTTAAGACAAATTATTCTTGATTCCTTTCATGGTTTAATGACCCAAAATCCCACTTGAATTTGTGAAAGGGAACTCCATGTTTCATTTTTTTTGGTTTCCAAGAACTCTAGCATATGTGGAGGAAAATCTCGACTAAATTCCTTATTCATCCTCGCATAGATACTAGTACTCCAAATATGTTATCTTCTTCGTTTTGTTTGTCATGCAATTAACATTGGCGGTTATAAACCTAGGGGATGTGAGAAGATCCCACCAATTTTTTTTAGCAAACATTTTTCCAACCTAAAGGATAGGTTTGCATATGAAACAAATTCCTTGTTGAAATTCCTTGGGATATGTAGGTGTAAAACCACCATTTTGACTCTTATAATGCATTGTATTTATACATAAATATTGTGTATGTGTGGTGTAAAATTCCTAGCATGGTGATTAAGGCCAAGGCCCCACTAGTGAATACTCTATTTTTAAAAGGAAAGTATTTTACATTTTTTGAGCTATGTTCTAGTAATCTATGGGAAATTGTAAAAGCATGTAAATACTTTTAATTCAAATAGAATACTAAGAGTTTTCTATGGAAGAAACCATAATGAGGGGGTTGTTTATATCCACTAGGGAGAGGTGAGGGGGTGTGGTATTGAACCCTATGTTTCCAAATTTCATCTTCAGAAACCATCTTCACTACATATTCTGACATTTATTAATGTTGTAAAATAGTAGCTGAGAAATCAACTAATGAAATTAATGGAGCATGGTCAAAACTTAGAAATTTGTTTCGTTGAGTATGGGAATGGTTTACTTGACCGATAAGCATTTTTTCATCATGTAAATTCGTTTTCCATCATCCCAGTCAATTATCGAACAACTAGACATCAATTTCCATATTTCTATGCATTCTCAATAGTGAAAATTGTAGAAATTACAGCTTGGAAAGAATCCACATTTTGATGTGCAAAAAACACCAAAAAATTCACATGAGGAGTGAAACCTAGTGGGGAATCCATAGACATATACCTTGGGGTGAAATTGAGATTTCCAAAAGACCAAAAATACATATGAAGACCCATATTTGGAATCCCAAAAGTCGAATTTCATGATTGGAAATCACATGCCCAAAATTGGAAAAAAAATACAAGGGTGGATTAGAGCAAGAGTTGGAGAAGAGGTAGGAATTGATTAATAAACCTAATAAATGAAAGAATATATATAGGTTTAGTATATTGGACCATTCTGTGCCCAACCTGAAGAGCAGTGGAGGGAAGGGGTGCCTGAGGGACTATGTAGCAATTAAGGGGACATTCCTTGTTGTGGGTGCCAATATTGTCTAAAGACAAATAAAGATGCACGAAGCTCTAAGGTTGATCTCATTGAATTATCTATATCCTTCCACGCCTCCCTAATTTCTTAAAAAACCAAACTGTGTGTTGTTTTAGCATGAATGTTTATCCTTATGGCTAAGAGTGAGCCTGAGTAATTCCTCCTTACTGGATACATAGCCCATCTCAGGATGGTCTCTCAGCTAAAACAATATAGGTTGCATAGAGACCTACGGTTTGGTGGAACATTTTTCTTCCATATCCAGTTTATCGAGAAATTTCAATTAAAAGATAAATGTTTACTATTGTCTCTAACTATGCCTAATTTATGTGTTATGAATGGCTATTCATTGTTTTATATTGAATGAGCTTACATTGTATGAATTGTTCAATTAGATTCCTGTGAATAACATGAACATGAATTTATTTATATGCGCGGTTTTATTTGTATCGTTGTGACGAGTACATGCTAGTATAAGTATTATGTGTGTGTGCATTGATAGAGTTTGATTATGTTGGGTATGTTTAATATGAATTTGTAGATGCATTTAGATGATAATAAATTCATGATATGGCCATGTGGGTTAATTATAGCACCCCATACATTAGTCATGTTACCTTTGTGGGACGTTGGATTGATGGGAGGGGATATAGCTGTAGGAATTGCATTTCTCTTGAACCTATGAATTTCTTTCTTTATTTTGTTGATCTTATCATAGTTTGGAGGCTTCATTTTCATGAATTGGATGATGATTGAGGAATACTTGAGGACACTCAAAGTTATAATATTTAAAGAGATTGCAACCATATTTCCTTGTAAAAGTTCATAATCCTTTTCTTGTTTATTTGATATGTAATTCTCATTTGAAACAATGTTCTTGAGTTTCTTGAGCATAAGAAATTATCCCCTAGACTTCCCACCCCTATATTTCATTTAGTTGCTCGCTCAAAGAATAACATATGCTAATTTTGTCATTATGACCATTATTTAAACACATCCTATGTATTCCTTATTTTCCATCGTTGTTTTTGGGACAACCTGATTATTGATTAGTAAGACTAAGATGATATTTCCTAACCAATCCATGTCCTCAACATATTACAAGTAAGCTTGATCGCCCTTTTACTCTTTGGTTCTAATCACATTTTCCTTGTTTTTGAGATTTGGCTATTTTGCAACTTAAAGGTTCCAATTCTTGTTGAAAAATAGCTTTTTTACTTGTTAGCCATACTTTATAACATATATATTTAGGTAGGCAATTCCAAGATCTCTTAAGCATTGGATCGTTAGTAAATGACCCTCTATTTTTAATTCCTCTTATCTAGTTGTTTAGGGAGTTATATTTGGAAATAATTTCTTAAAATGCAAATTCCATATTGCCACTCTTGCTTGGTAAAATTGCATTTGAAAAAATTATTACGATAGGTCTCGATGCTTGATATACACAAAACATGCTAGGATGTTTTGTTTATCCCTCACTAATGGATATCCTTTCTTATAATAATTTCGTTGTGTACCATTGTCTAGAAAATGTTATTCAATTGAGGATTCCATCACTCGTTCATATTTGCTTATAGATGCTTGATATAGGAGAGTCCATAATGGATAAGAGACGATCTTGATATCCTTTATTCACCAAGTTTCCAAATTTTCCCCATATCGTAGAATCAAGTTCAAATATATTAGATGGAGTATACATCTGTAAGTATGGCAAAAACTACATGAACCAAAAGGGACATATTTAAAGGAGGTGTGAGAGACCATCCTACCCATTGAATATCATATAAATACCAAAATAAAATTTCATACATTAAAGTGATTGCTTGGTTTCTCATTCAATCTCTAAGAGGGTGGAAGATATATGATCACTTACATTGTTGGAATATTTCTCATTACATTGTTTATCCTTCTCGTTTTCAGCAAACCAAGTGGACTTGGGATTGGATTAGATGCAAACTATCAGTATGATTAGATTCCAAATACATGAGACTTTATTAGTGTATGGAAGGTTGTTCATAAATATTTTTCAATTCTAGACATGATATTTTTCAACAAAATATTTTTCAACCATTCTAATTCGCGTGTAATTAACAACCAAAGAACATGGGGTTCCCATCACTACATTCATAAAGGAGGGATATTTAAATCCCATCCCAGTGATATCCTTTGGATCCCTAATAATGTTCCACTTAACTAAGTGGAATTTATTTTCATTTGTTTTCCTCCTTTCCAAAGGAACCTTTAAAGATCATGGGATATGTGCATCATAACCTTAATTAGGGTGAGCATCACAGATAATTTATAAAGGATAGGGGAGAAAGAAACGATTTGATTATGTGAATTCTTCATGCAAAATTTAGCAATTAATAATACCAATGTTAAAAAAGTCTTCAATTTTCCTTTTATATGTTTCCAAAATTTCATTAAATAGTTCCCTAGGATAGGGGAATGCCTAAATATTTGAATAAGGTTAAAGGTTCCAAGTAAGGAAAGTATAAAATTCTACGTGTTCCTCTTTAGTCTGGAGCTCATTCAAGTGCTTTGTTCTGTGTTTCTTCCTTGTGCGCTCCTTGTTAACCCGATGATGTAGTTATTTTAGTTATGGTGCCTTTGTTACTTTCTCTAATGGAGGCATCATCTTCAGTGATCCCATCAATGCTTTGAGTTATGGTTTTGCTTCACTAAGTTGCATGTTTAGTAGATGCAATTGGTCATATTGTACTAAATCCCCCCAAAATTTTGTTATGTCTTATGCAATTCCCTGAGCTTCCTTCTCCAGTTCCACGATCTCTGTCACCACACCCTCAATCGATTCTTTCTGTTCTGCAACTTGTTCGAGTGATTTTTCGGGCATCGCCCTGGCCTGTAACTCCTCATTTTCCTTTCATAGGTCTACAACAACTTTTCCTAACCACAGTACCTTTGATTTTGTAAGCATCTCCCGACTAACTTCGAGTGCCTCTTCAAAATCCAAGGAGATCGCATTCTCAAATCATTGTATGTCTTTGAAAGACTTTGTTCTTTCATTTATTATGACCTCTTTTTCCTCTGTGAGTCGCTAAATCTCCTTTTCAGTGCTTTGTACTTTTTTTTATAGCAAAGTATTTAACATGAGATGTTTCTTCTTGATCCCTTATTTCCTCACTTGTTGTGTTATGAATGCATGCTAGCATAGACATCAGGAGCAGGTTCAAATCGAGACCAATTAGGTCATGCACTTATAATGTGGGATTTGCATCTTAATCTCGTGTCATTATTGCATGTGGTAAAATATGCACCTATCGCACCTTTGTTCCAATGTCTACTTTGACCGCTCTTTGCAATGATCCTTATTGTGGTATATTTGTGTCAAGTACTGCATTCATTAGCATCTAGAGTAGATATGAAACCTTATGGAAATATATAATCACGTATTGTGTAATATTAGCTCAATTTTTATTTACAACATTAGTTATTGTGTCTATTAGCTTAATTTTTTTCTCATTGGAGATCCCAGTGGTTCCACTCCCGTCACCTTTCTCAAACATGCGCTTCTTCCTATTGTTTATCAAACTCTGATTCTGTAGGCGTTGCGGACGGCGCTTCATCCTGCGATTTTTTTCCTCTTCTGATGCCTTTGTTTTTATTGATCTTTTGGTTTGTATTCTAAAGGCCCCTCTTCTGGGTCAAATAGTTGGTATTTTCTAACTAGAACCTTCCATTCTTTTGGACATTCCACCACTATGTCTTCCAATTCTTCATTTTTGAAATTTTATTGCGTAATCATCCATTGCTTTTATGGATCTGCATGCACTTGAATGAAGATGGCCTGATGACCTATCGATAACCTTACAACTCTCTGATACTTTTGCACTTCCTCTTCTATTAGGCATACAATATTCACTGCTTGTGTTCACAACATATTGAAATAAATGTAGAATTGGATGTTGTTTCTCACAATTGCTTCATTTATTGCATGATTTGACCACTTCATGTTGAATTTTATTTATAATTTCCAAGATGATATATTAAAACAATTAGACACTAGAAGATCATTGAAATAACAACATGCACAAAAACATAAGAACAAAAGAACACAAGAACACAAGAACATGGAGATTTTCCTTTGGGAAACCACAAGGGAGAAAACCCCACAAAACTTCCTCAGTATAGAACTCAACCAGTGCAGTGTAAAACTTAGACAACAATTGCTCCCTTCTTTATGTCGCACTACTACTTCTGTCTCTCTCTCTCTCGATAAGAACAACTTGAGTGAGTGAGTACAAATAAAAGGAGGATCCTCTAATTTATATCCTTCTATTGAATTGACTTCTAACTTAGTGGGGCCGACTTCACTAGCTATCGGGGACGACTTGTCCAACTCGACATTACAAATAGAATTTATTATAATGACACTTGGGTACTAATGACCCAACTTACATTCAAAGATTTACATTACTTCTTTCAATGACACTGACAAGACCATACTCATCCCCCAAAGGAGTAACACAATACTACCAAGAATATCTTCCGAAGTTATAATAAATTAACACTCCCTTTTAACTAGGAAGGTATTCAAAATCTGCTATTACAACTATACAACTGTCTAGTGAGACTCTATATGTCATAGGAAGTTTTGGAACATTGTCTAACATCTTCATCATCGATCTCAGTAGGAACATATTTTGTAATATTCATCTTGTAGTCTTCGTCTTTCATATATTCTCAAACATATTCTATTTGTATTCTACTTAACCATCTTTTGGATCTTCTTCTTGTAGTCTTCGTCTTTCGTACATTCTCGAACATCTTCTATTTGTCTTCTACTTAACCATCTTCTGGATCATTAGAGGAAATTTGGGGTCTAAAATGGGCCTTATAAGAGAACGTGCCAATAATAAATTTTGTGAGTGGAAGTCAGGAACCAATACAATTTCAATAAAATGAGTCAACCATAATGGTTGAATTGGCATATTTGTCATAAAAGAAAACTACTTTTTTGTTCGTATTTTCGACATATCTCCGTGTGTTTTTACTCAAATTTCGAGTGGGAGAGCTCATTGGATGTGCAATTTAATTATGCATCCAACATGTACCCACACTACATGCTTTTGATGGACCCTGCTATCCCAAAAATAAGAAATACCTGAAAAAACATGATGATGATGTCATTATCACATTTTTTCAGGTATTTATTATTTTTAGGGTAGCGGGGTCCATCAAAAGTATGAAATGTGGGTACTATTTGGATGAAAAATTAAATTCCATGTCCAACAAGCTCTCCCTCTTGGAATTTGAGTAAAACCATAGGGAGATATGTCAAAAATATGAACAAAAAAAGTAGTTTTTTTCATTCTTCCTCCAAAATTAATTACTATTATTTTATTGTTTTAACTATTATTTTATTATTTTCACTATGATTTTCTTATTTTCCTTAGGAGGCCCTTTTATACCTCAAATTTCCTCTAATGCTTCTTCTTGCAGTCTTTGTCTTTCGTACACTTTAGAATATCTTCTATTTGTCTTCTACTTGAATAAACTTTTGGACCTTCTTCAATATGTGAATATTGAATCATCATCTGTATACATAGTCATTATGAGAAATGGACATCAGTATGAGAATACTGAGACATCATCTTTATCTTGATTATCTGCAATATATGTGTAAGGATATTGATAAAATCAACAATTTTCATCAGCTTGTTAGTGCTAAAAACTCAACAACAACTAATGCTAGAGAATCATTTGCATGATCAGCATAGAGATGATGAACCATCAATATCATCATCAGTATAGGAATACTAAAGTAATATGTAAATACAATCATCAGTGTATCATTACTGATATAGACTTAATCAATCATTGATCAAGAAGCAAACATACATCACAACAACAGCATAATAATCATCATATCAAATAATCATCAAGCATGACATCAATCATCAACAACAAGCAGTATAGTAATACTGAATCAATCATCAATCCAACAATAATCAACTACTAACATTATAGTAGTATTGTAGCAATCATCAAGAAACTGATAAGTCATCAACAATCATGGTAACAACCATCAAACATCTCATTAGTCATCAACAATCAGTATAGAAATACTATAACAACCATCAATATTTTCAGTAGCCGTCAACAATCGACAGTATAGAAATATTGTAACAACCATCAAGCATATCAATAGTCATCAACAATCAGTATAGGAATACTGTAACAATCATCAAGATTTTCAGCAGTCAGCAATAATCAATAGTATAGCAATACTGAGGATACATCTTTCCCTTCATCTTCTTCGGAGCAGCATCACGATGAGTTATCTGGTAGATCCATCTGGGCATTTTGTCTAACTTATTAAGTCTTTTGAGCCAAACAAGCCTAGTTAGATAGATGGATCTCCCTGGGGACCAAACAAGCCTTGTCTGGCTTACTAACCCTTTCAGGAAAAACAATCCTAGACATACATACTAATCCCCATAGGATTGATAGGTCTTTAGTCTGCCTTACTAACCCTTTGGGATCAAACAATCCTAGTCATACATACTAATCCCCCTAGGATCGACAGTTGTTTATTCTATCTTACTAACCCTTTCATGCCAAACAAGCCTTGACATACATACCCTCCCCTAGCATAAACTACTCACCACTACATCCAACATCTACTATCACTCCCTCTTTCGAGAGAGGTCCTTTCAGACTAAACCAAGCTTGTCTCGAAAGTATTCAAAATTTACACGAGCCAGAGGCTTAGTTAATACATCTACTACTTGTTCCTAAGTGGTAACATACTTGAGATTTACAGCTCCCTTCTACACCATATACCAAATGAAATGATATTTGATCTCTATTTGTTTCTACTTATCATGAAATATGATATTCTCTATCATCTTGATACAACTCTGATTATCACAAAGGATATCAATGAAATCTATCTCTGCATCTAATAATCCTGACAACATCTTTCAAAGCCATACTGCTTCGCTGCAAGCTAAACATGCTGCAATGTATTCTACCTATGTTATACTCAGTGCAATACTGGTATGCTTTCTACTGAACCAAGATATCATGCTAGATTCCAAACTGAAACAACATCTTGATGTACTTTTCCTATCTTTGGCACTTCTACCCCAATCTGAGTCTACATATCCATGCAACTTGATCTCTCTGATGGATGTATATATGAGCCCATAATCGAAAGTTCCCTTTAGATACCTCATCACATGTTTTGCACCAATTAGGTGAATGTTTTTAGGATTCATCATGTACTGAATTAAGGTGTTTACAACAAAAAAAATATCTGGTCTAGTATTGGTGAGGTACATCAACGAACCAATGATCTATCTATATAGCGTGGCATCAATAGATTCTCAGGTGTCATCATTCAATAGCTTCAAACTAGTAGTCATCGGAGTAGTCATAGCTTTACAATCTAGCATTCCAAATCTTTTTAATATTTTAACATTATACTTTCCTTGATTTAGAAAAATCTCATCTGAATGTTTCCATACTTCAATACCTAGAAAGTAGTGCATCATTCCAAGGTCTTTCATTTCGAATTTTGTAGCAAGACTCTTCTTACATTTCATAATCGTCTTATATTCTCCTATCAAAAATAGATCATCTACATATAGTAACAAAATTAAAATTCCATCTTCATCAATCTTTTAGTAGGTTGGAATCTGGTTTACTCTTAGTAAAGCCAAAGGTCATTAGGAATCCATCGATCCTTCCATACCATGCTCTGGGTTCTTTCTTTAATTCATACAATTCTTTATTTAGTCATCATACATGAGTCTTTTGATCATTCATCTCGAATCGTTGCGGTTGTTAGATATAAAATTCTTCTTCAATCACAACATTTTGAAATTTCGTGCTTTTTGTCCATTTGATGTAGCTTCCATTTCGTGTTGGAGGCCAAGGAAAGAACAGTTCTTATAGAGGTGTATTTAGCTACTGGGACAAAGGTCTCTTCATAATCTATTCCCTCTTTTTGAGAGAATCCCCAGCCTAAAAATCTAGTGTTATATTTTTCTATACTTCCATTTGCTGAGTGTTTGATTTTGAATATCCATTTAGAGGATACCACTGACTTTTCCTTTGTTCTAGGTACTATTTCCCACACATCATTATTCATAATGGATTGTTATTCCTCGACCATTGCATCATCCCACTCCTTTTGTTTTATTGCTTCTTCAAAACAAGTTGATTCTTTATTGACTAGATCACACATCAAGGCCATGTAACTAGGGTATAATTTTGGCTTATTTATCTCTCAGACGGATCCTTCGGCAACACCAAGTCTTTTTTGTTCTTTAATTGCTTCATGAGGCCAAGTAGGTTTTCTCTTTCGAGAAATCGATTCACTTGGTAAATATTTAGGTAGTTTGGTTTTTGTCATATCATGCTCTTAAGGTATCGAGTCTTCTTCTTCAACTCTGACTTCTTTAGGACTTTCAATAGTTTAGGGAGTTTCATGCTCCTCTTCATCTTCCTTGTCTTTTCTTGATTTTCTGAAGGTTGAATCTTCATCAAATGTAACATCTCTACTAAGCTCAATTTGATGGTACCCTGGGATATACATTGGATAGGATTTTGACTGTTTACTATATCCCATGAAAAATCCTTTCTTTCCTGAAGGATCTAATTTTGATCTTTTCTATTTAGGAATATCAATGTATATAGGAAAACTAAAAATCTTTAGATTACTTACCTTTGGTCTTTCATCGAAAAACATTTCTTCTATATTTTTATTCCCAAGAGAACTGTGAGAGATTCAATTATGAACATATATTGTTGTTCTTGTTGCTTCTTCACATAGGTACACTGGGAGATCTTGATCATGCATCATATCTTTCACAACTTCCATGATGGATCTATTCTTTCTCTCTACCACACCATTTTGTTTTGGATTGTAGGGAATGTTGAGCTCTCTCTTAATCTTGGCCTCTTTATAGAAATCATTGAACTCATTTGAAGTAAACTCTCCTCCATTATCTTATCTTAGAATCTTGATTTTATTTTCAGAAAGGTTTTCTACTTGGGATTTAAAATCTTTGAATCTTTCAAACACTTCATCCTTATTTTTCAATAAATATATCCAAGTCTTTCTGGAGCAGTCATCAATGAAGGAGGCATAGTAAGAGTACCCACTTAATGAAGTGGTTTGCATTGGTCCATAGATATCAGAGCGAATGATATCTAGGATCCCTTTTTCATTACTATTACTTTTTGGAAAGGGATTCTTAGTATTATTCCCTTGTGCACATCCCTTGCACACTCCTTCATGTTTTATCTGAATTTTTAGTAAACCAGTTACCACCTTGCTTAAAATTAGAAGAGCTTTGTAGTGAACATGAGAAATCCTTCTATGCCATAGTTTAGTTTGATTGATGGTATAGGTTGTTAATGTAGAATCTGTATGTCCCTTTAGTTTGTATAGACCTCCTTCTTCAACTCCAATATCTACTACATCATCGATAGTTTTTTTTTTGGTCCACATGAGGACCTTTCCATCTACAAAGGAAACTTTGAATCCTTTCTTGTCTAAAAATGAAATGGAAAGAATATTCTTCTTTAGTCCTGGGACATATAGGACATACTTCATTTTCATAGGCTTTCCAAAATCCAATTTATAAGATGCCTCTCCTAACCCTTTAATGGGATATTGGGAATCATCTCCAAGCATTACTTTGTGTGGAGATTCCTTTTGTTCAAGGCATGAGAGTGACTCCTTGAAACCAGTCATGTACTGGAGGCACCACTATCAATAAGCCAGGTATCATTTCCCGATGAGATTGATCTGGTTAGGGAAGATATCAAAACATACTCTTCACTGGAATCTTCATCCTTCTTTGATTCTTCTTCTTCTTCTTGATCACTGTCTTCAGAAGCATGTGCTTGAAACCTTCTCATCTTCTTGAGTCTTTCTACTTTCATGGGGAATTTAATTGCATTGTTTCCTAACTTGTGATAGTTGAAGCATTCAATGCTTAAGAAATCTCTCTTGGGTCTTTTAAACCCTTGAGTCTTCGAAGGATTGTCATGACTCTTTATTTTTCCTTTGGTATGGGAAGTTAAGGCTTGATCCTCATTTTAATTTAGTTTTTCTTCTATGGCTTCTATCCTCTCTTCTTCTTGGACACATTCTTCCCATAACTTCCAGAATTTGGTTAGTTTCCTCCTTGAACAAATTCCTCGGATGAAAGTTTCCCAATCTCTTGGAAGGCCATTCAAAGTTGTCATTACAACTTTTGCTTCTCCAA
>LPNX010188268.1:283448-301381 GCA_001517045.1 Pseudotsuga menziesii | reverse complement strand
TGCATCATAGCCCTCGATGAGCCGATCCTGAGAAATGAAATTGGACATGCTGCTATTAGTGTACAACTCTTGGAGGAACAGGTGCGTCTGAACAAAGCCTGGATCGAAGCCATCCAAAAGCAAGCAGATAAGTACGAGCTGAATGTACAATTCCTTGAACCCCAATCATTCGAAGGACTCGCCAAGGAGACAGGAGCATGGAGAAAGTTCTTGGAAGACCAAACGGGCCCCTCCAAATGAGAAGGATTGGTCAAATTTGGTAGAATGTCATAAGTTGTAAAGGGTAGAGAGAAATTGGAACGTTGGGGAGCCCAAAGGTCACTTTGGGCAACCCAAGCATTTTTGTTTTTTCTATAAAACTAGGGAAGTGAGACAAAGAAGGGGCTTTTTCCCAGTTAGACTGGAAAACTTGTTGTAAGAAGAACTATTTCATTTTGCAATAAAGAGTTTGGTTTGCTGTTGGAGAAAGGACCGTGAAGTGTTCCAAATGTTGTACCATGGACGGTGGAAAGAAGAATTACTTTGTTTTTTCAGCTTGTGTCTGTGAATCGTGAGATTGTTCTAACTTAATGACCTATGTCTGGTTGAATAATTTCTGATTTTATTTATGGAAATTTCACTTAGAGTAATGCATGTGTTTGTATATAACAATTGGCTAGCTGGTTGTTAGAATATATTCTCATTCATGTATTGTAAACATAAATAGCAGCCATCTGTGATCTAGTTTAATATACATGAAAGTGGTACATTACTCACTAATAATGTTTTTTTTAGGCTCCCCGGGGATAGATAGTTAGTTAGCTTGGTTTCATAATTGCATATGTGATTTAGGTGTAGCGAACGTAAGACGAGAGGTAAGAACCTGCGCAACACATGGTGTGGTTCCCGGCATCTTTATCACCCTGCATGGTTTAGATAGGCATGTGCATTGCATTCTTAAGTCAAAATACAAATTCCGGTGGACCGGGCCGCAACCGGTAAACCCACGTTGTTACTTTGACCTACGGGGGCCGGACCGCAAACCGGACAGATTCCCCATACCAAACAGTCAGCGGGCTAGTTGGGAACGCTGATTGGGGAGAATCCTTTACTGTTGCCGCCTACGTTTTTCCAGGCCTCAACACAGCCGGGTTGAAGTTTGTAGTTTTTGTAATGACAGTGCTGTCAGTAAACTTGTTTGGTTTAACATATGTTTTAAATTACACTATGTGTAAAAAGTTAGGGTTTTACTCTTCTTGAATGTAATGAAGTTTATACTCTGTTTGAGTACTGTGTAAGGGTTGATAAATAAAAACTTCAGGCTAATACTTACAACCGTAACTTAATTCTTGTTTGTTTTGATTGGAGTTATAAACTAGGGTTTGACTTGTAAAAACCCTCGTTTTGATATAAATTATTCTTGTTATAATAATTATACAATTTTTCTATTTTTCCTTAAAGGACTATGAGTAGATTATTATTTGTCCTTCAAAGGACTGTGAGTAAATCATATTAAGCTCGTTATTAATGGTTACATAATTTATGTAAATTAGGTTTTAATGTTTTGGTACTTGTAAATGTAATAATTTTAAGGGTTTTAACCTTGACATTTATTTCTATAGATGCATGCTGTTAGTAAAAGAAAAGCACCATTTCTTTTATAAATACATTTATACATGTTGATCAGTAATGTAATTCATTTCTGTGTATAAAATTTTTAGCTGGTTCTTTAATAGCTTTAAAAGAACTATCTTATGTTTAACCTAGGTTACTACAGTATATAAAAATATAAATAGATTACGCTCAGAATATGAGCTAGGGTTTATCCTATTTAACTTTTATAGAGTATTAATTCTTGTATTGTTATTTTGTTAATTTGATTACTGTCACACAGTTTTCTTCAGTTTGTTTTAAAGAATTATTAATTTATAAACATCATTGTTTATTATTAATAATATTATTATCTATGAATAATGTATCCTCTTAAGTTTATGTTGGTATTTATATATATATATATTAAATAAGACTGAGAGCAGTCTATAGTAATTGTGTTTATTTAATAAAATTATCTCTGTAAGCTTGCTGAAAGAAAATAAGAACTTTCCTACCTGTCAATACTCTTTACATCTATACTGTCTGTAAGTGTATATGGATAATTTCTTATTAATAATAACTTAAGCATAGGTTACTACTGTCCTTTAGTTATTAATACTAAGAAAAGAATACTGTAATATTTATCAAGTTCTTATTTAGAGTTCAGATAGTTGCAGGTAAATTAGTTATCACTAATGGAAAAGAGATAAACTAACAATATTATTTTTACATCTTTTCTTAACATAAATGGTAACTTTCAACTGATAATACTAGTTCTTCTATTTCTGTATAAATGTACAGTTTATAGAAGTAGATACTGTGTAGAAGAATGAATTATATGCTTAAACATACTATTGTTAGTAAGTAATATGATTCTTGTTTCTTTTTGATATTTTAAATACTCAGTCTATTTGTACCAATAGCTCTACGAACAGATTAATAATCTTTCTGTAAAAATAACTATCTACTGAAAGAAAACATTTCAATACTAAAAAAAACATAAGTATTATATTCATTCATATTCCTATCATACTTCATTCATTTAAACACGCTACTTGTGCTAGAGTACAATCTGGATTACTCCAGATGGGGAAAAACACAGGTAGGATTTATCTTTCATCAAAGTACAGATTCAGCCTTGAAACAACTAAGATATTTCAACTTAACAATTTACAGCATAACATATAATGATTCATTATTTTTTCACACACAGATATAAACTATAACACAGAAATTAAAATATAATGGAACCTGTTTTTAAAGTTGGATGACAACAGCAATGGGAGGCCGTTCCTCCCTACCAACTCTTGGAGATCACTCAAACAACGACTTCTCAAGACACCCAAGCCTGTTCCGGTCTCCTTGGCTAGAACTAGGTGGAGCAAACAAAGTACTAGTCCTGAGACTCAATACCAACTCTACACACTGCAACAAGATATTTCAGCTGCAAGGCTATACTAGATCACTTTCCTGTAGTTTACCCCCCAAACACCTTCCTCAAAATTTCCCTTCCTAATGAATTCCTTGAAGTGCATTCACCTGAATGATTCTTCTCCTAGAATGAGCAGCCTTAGCTCTCTACATTGGGTACTTTTATTAAGATTGCCTAGGTCTTTTTTGGTTAGTTGTCATTAATTGAGCCACCTGCTTTGATCCCACTTTCTTGGGGGATCATGACCCCAAATGTAGGGAGGTTCCCACCTGCAACATAGGAAGTGTTTGAGGATGCTGCCACTTGTCTATTTACTCCCCACCTAGTCTCCTCCACCAACTTGACCAGTAACACTCTTTTTAACAGCTCTCCCTAGCTGTTGTCTCCACTTTTATTTATTTAAAATTAAAATATTCAGAATTACATTCCACATCTTTGACTCTGCTGAGTCATCAGTTTCAACTTAGCTTTAAATTTAACATAATGTCTTGGAATAAAATCAAAATAAGATAACATTATTTTACAAAATTGGGGCATGTGACAAGAGAGGATTACATTCTATCATGTCGAAACTTGTCCACCAATTCTTCGATATACTTCTTCTGGGAAATGAATATGTACTTGGTATTTTGAGTCACTTCAATTCCCAAGTAGTAGTGGTGTCCCAAATCTGTCATCTCAAATCCCTTATTCAATTCTTTCTTTATGGATTCAATGTAGCTTTCATTGTTCCTTGTCATCAAAGGATCATCTACATACACCACAATATATACAATCTATCTTCCAACTTTCTTATAAACAATATTGTGTCATCAAGATTAAAATATTTGAAACTTAACTTTAGAAGATACTTTGTTAACTTTTCATATCATGCGTGAGGTGCTTGTTGCAGACCATGCAATGACTTAATGAGTTTGTATACCTTTTTTTGTGTCCCTTCAAAACAAGGCCTTCTATTTCAGAGATGAAAATTTTGGTTCAAGTATCCATTCAAGAATTTAAGTAGCCTTCGCATCCATTTAATGAACTTTCCATCCATTATGTGTAGCCAAAGACAATAAATTGTGGAGAGTTGCTCATTTTTCTATGGGGGAGAAAGTATCCTCATAGTGAATGCCTTCCTTTTGTGCAAAACCATTTGCACAAGCCTCCCTTTGTGTTTATCAAGTCAGCCATCTAATTTGTACTAGTTCTTATAGAACCACTTGCATCCAATTAGTTTGGTTCCAAATTGAGAGTCCACCAACTTCTACGTCCCATTCTTAATGAGAGTATCATACTCAGTTGCATAGATTCTTTCCATTCATCTTGAGTAGCAATTTGTTCAAAGGAATTTGGTTAAATGTTAGCAGATAATTTCTACCCATAATCACATGAGACATCCATATCTTCTACATCACCTAAATTTAAATTATCTACATCTCCTCCATCGCCATATCTAGTTGAACTTCTCGTTCATGTGTTTTCGACTTTAATGGGATGGACACTTTCAAGTGTATTTGTGATCCACTTCATAAATTTTTGTGAAGGTCCATGTTGCTCAACTAGTGGTGCGCCATTGTCTTCAAGATTCAGTCTTTCAATCCTCTCAATCACTTCATCCATTTGAACCTCTTGTTATGGTGAAGTGGTAGGAACTTCTTCATGAGGGGGAGATGGTGTTGCAAAAGGAGATTCTAGAGATTGATCCAATATAGGGATCCCACCTTCAAGATGTTGAATCTCGTTATCAACTTCATGAAAGGTCTTTACATGGGTATTAATTTTTCCAGATGATCAAGATGCATCTAAATAGACTCGTCATTTTTATTCATTTCAAGAAAAATGACATCATTGGAAATAATGAACTTTTTGTTTACCTCATTGTAAATATGGTATGCCTTGGTGGTGTTTGATTACCCCAAGAAGATGCACATTCAACTCCTTACACTGAGCTTGTTTCTTTGTTCCTTTGGAATTAAGGCATATCAGGTGGAACCAAAGACCCTGAGACTCCTCACCAAAGGAGTGTGGCCATGCCATATTCTATGTGGATTTTTGTTTCCTAGAGAATGCAATACTTTTGTTTCTCAATTAAACTGCACATTAAGCTGCAAACCCCAAAACATAAATTTGACATTCTTGAAAAACAACACAAAGTGTACCATATTCAAGAGATTTTTGTTCATTCTTTCTACCACGCCATTCTATTAAGGATCTTATGGAACAATAGTGTGATGTCTAATCCCATGTTGACAAAGATAATTTTCAAAATCATTAGAAGCGTATTTTTTCCATTATTAGTACAAAGTGTTCCAATGTGAGGTTGTGCCTCATTTTCAATCCAACCATTAAAAATTTTGAATTTTCCATATGCTTTTGATTTTTTTTAATAAATAGACCTAACACATCTTGGTGTAATCAAAAAAGGTCATGAGATATTTATTAACATTTACTAAAGGAACGGGCATGAGGCCACCATGGGGGATTCACCTTGTTGAGCAATATCTTATCACGTTCATTCCTGAAGGGGGGTTTTTAATTGTGAAAAATAAGGTCAACATATTGTAGGTATTAGGGGCCGAGGGATAGATTATGAGGGGGTTATAGGTATTGGGGGGTATAAAAAGGGGTTTTTAGTAAAAATAAGGAATATACTATAAAATTAGGGGTTTTTTAATTGGAAATATGTATTGGGATGGGGGATCAAAAAAATTATTTTTGTAAGTAATTATCAATATCTAGTGAAATTACGGGTATTCTTTAATATCCCATGAACGAAGGTGGTATGACAAGGTTTCACTAACTCAGAGTGTATCAACTCTAATTGTCTACATGCTTTGAAATTTTACCCAATAAATGGCTACATATTATGTTTTCCAAGAATACAAGCATCATGTTGTTTCAATTTCTTTCAAATGGTGGTGTTAGCACCTGTGATAAAATTTAAGGATTTTTACATATGCATCTGCACTAATTCCCCTACTAAATCTTAAAGTAGTGAAAGAAAGAGAAAGTGGAGAAGATAAAAGGCCACAAATCATTTCCGCCAAGGGAAAATTGGGAGCAGAAAAGTGGAAAAGGAAAACTTTGGTTATGAAAGATGGTAAGCCCAAATTCCGCTTTCCGTAGTCTGAGATCCGATGATCAAGGATGACTCTAGGATAAATCAACAGTCTAGGAAAAGTGGGAAGTAAAAAGGAAGAAGCAAAAGGGTGGAAGCAGAAAAGGTGAAAATCCAGCCATAAAAAGTTGAAAGCTCATTTTCCACTTTCCTCCAGCCTGTAAAGCATCCCCACTTTGATCACAGATCAACGGTTCAGAATGATTCTGCATTTTTAATCTCAGATCAATGGCTCGGAAAGGAGTAGAAAAGCAAGAGTGGAAGATATAGAATTTGGTCATAAAAAAGTTAGAATCCCGCTTCCCGTGATCCGTAGGATCGACGGTTTGGAAAGCTTCTGCCGAGGTCAATGGCTCAGAAAGGAGAAGGAAAAATCAAAAAGCAAATATACAAAAATTTGGTTATGGAAATTTGGAAGCTTCCTTTCTGCTTTCCACCAGCCAGTGAGATCGATGATTCAAAGAGCTTCCACACAGATCAACAATCCTGAAGGGAGCGGAAAGGCAAAATCGAAAAAGTCGAAATTGAGCATTGTGAAAGCAGAAATCCTTCCTTCCGCAACCCGCAGCCCGCAATTTGATCTCAGATCAATGACTGGGAATGTTTCTGTCTAATATCGACAATGCAGAAAAGGGAAACATGCGCACGAGATAAGTAGATTTGTCGATATGCGAAATTAGGTAGGCCCAACAAACTTTGACGGTGGAGAACGCATGGATTTTTGATCCACGGTCCAGAATGATTTTGCTAGGAGAACTAGCATGGACAAATAAAATCCTGATGTTCATGGAATTTTAATGTAATCTGCCTTATGGTATTTGAGGTCCACCGTCGATCTAAATCTGATGGTCCTCATGGATTCCATAGATTCAACTAGCAAGCAGGTTAACAATCAGGATGGGAATGAAATATTAATATAGTATGACCTATAACATTTGGAGTCCACTGTCGATCTGCATGGATCCAAATCTAAGGGTTATCAATCATTTTGCTCATTGAAATAGCAGGTGAGTTAACAACAGAGGATGGACGCAAAATTCTTATGAGATCGAGTTCACTAAAAAAACCGACGAAATGCAGTTAAAGGGTATAGGAAATGGATGGTGCAGATTTCATCTGGGGAAGATCAACGGTCCGAAACAATTTCACTGGTTGAAGATGTGGGGATGAATGAACCTATTGCAAGCCGTTGGAGGTGCTCTGAACCAACATTTTTTATCAAGCGAGCATGAGTCCCAGATGTCACATTGTTGTTTTGTTCAAGCATGCACATTATTCCATATTTCCTAATTTGTGTTTAAGTCCTGGCAAATGTGCCACCTCAAAGTTGTTAGGATTTGCAATGATGATTCGGGATTGATTCCCAATTTTTGTAACTGAATTTGGCTTTGTTTCGAGGTTGGTCTTGGGTCCCATGACACTATAAATATAGCCTTAAGAGAGGAAGAAAGAGTTTGACATTCATTTTGAAGCCTCTGTGCTTGGTTTTGTAGCTCTGCAACTTTTCTTGGGAGAATTAATGCAAAGTATTCCCTGAATGTTTGAGATTAATCACAGTGTTCAATGTTCGGTATTTTTTCCCTATTTGCTTCATTTTCATGCATGTGTATCTTTTGCTAACGAGTTTATAGTTGTATGCAAGGAATTCATTCTCTGTTTAGATCTCCCTACATCAGACAACGTGTTTGTTTTGTGTTTATGATAAATGTCCTAGAATTCATCCTTTGTTAGATGCTCCATTTCACTTATCAGCCTTCACTGTTTCTTCTGCTAAAGGTGTTTCAGGGGATTCATCCACAGATAGGTGCCTCATGTCTCATTGGGCTTCTTCTCATTTTCCCCTGCCATCTCGCAAAGATATTTTGTTGAATACTAACACTTATTTTTCCTCAGACTACGAAGGTTATCACTGGTCATTATTTGTTGTAAGTCCTTGAATGTTTCAGGTTTTGGCTCCGTTTCCCAATGGTATTTAATATGTCTGTCTTACACTCTTTAAAATCCAAACAACCCTTCCCCTTGGAGATCTAGCCTTATGAATGCTTGTTTAAAGCCAAATGTATATGTGAATGACCCTATGACAAAGAGAGAGCCCTCTCTAATTGTATAGGCTATAATACAGTATAAAGATTGGTCTGAAATGGTTACCTCGGTGATTCTCCTACCACAATCATAGGAAAATTATTGGGTGATAATAGGTGGGAAAACCAGAAATACCATCCTTTTTCAACAATCAAAGACTATTATAATTAATTTTTCATATCTATCATTCCATAAAATATTAGAATAAAATGTACCTTCTTCATGTTGGGAGAGGTAGGAAAAATTACAAGCCTTTCCAGATGTTCCATTCAACTTCAACAACTTCCCATATTCACATCTAGTCATAATGACTTGGTTGTCAGGGGACCTCCTTATCTCTATTATCACGTGAACACATGGATGGAATGAACTTGTTGTCGAATGTGCACCAAGGACAACAATTTTCTTTGCAAATATGGAAGATACATAAAATTATGCAACAAAACATAGGTAATCCAGGTAGTTTGAGCTTGATGGAACTAGTTCCTTCTAGATTGAGGCTTGAATTATTTTCAAAATACATTATCTTGTCTACATGTTCATTCGATTCTTCAATATTTTTTTATAAATATCATGTGTGAGGTTTCACTAGTGTTTAGTAGCTAAGTATCTATCCAAGATTAATTATGGAAAGTGACTTCATTTAGTCCAACATTATAGTGTGCAATAATCAAGTGAGCAAATTCATGAGCTTTACTAGTATCTTGAGTTTTACTTTTGTCTTCTTAATTTCTTCCGGTTGTGCTTATCTTCGATATTTTCTCGTGGAGCCCAACAATGATCCACATAATTTCCATGCTTTTCTCACCAAGTATAGTGACGATTAGATCTCTTGCCTTGATTATGTCTAACCCCCTTGGCTTTGAAATTATTTTTCCCACGTCATCTTTTACTACCTTCTCCTCTAGAAAAATCATTAGTTTTTTCTCTCTTTTTGATAAAGACACACACTTTATCTAACATGCTAAGTTGTCTTCTTTTTGAATGCTTTCTCATGTTCTACAATCTTTTCCACCAAAGCGTCAAATATGAGGGGCTTCATTTGACCACTAGCTTGTAGAGACTGAAGGTAGTGTGAATATGTGGGGTAGATGCCATTGATAAATGTTGTGAGTGGAATTCCTATCTTTACTCTAGTGGCATCAATGGTATGCATGATGGTTTTGATTTTAGAGTCTAAATCCATGGTATTATTTTTCTTCAACTCATGGTTCAAGAGCTTCACCAACAACTGTATGAGTTCCAATTCTGAGTGTGAGTCATATAAATTCTTCAATTTCTTCAAAGCAACATAAATGTCTGTAATAGACTATATATGGCAAATAATATGACCCAAGGGGGGACATATATGAAGTTAAATGTATATAAGGGTGCATCCATGGAGCTAGGTTACACTTTTTGGCAAGGCACTTTTGGAACAAAAAAAAATGTACCTTGATTGAGCAATTTTTAAACCCTCGATCGAGGTCTTAACACCTCGATCGAGGGTTTATCAAACTCTCGATTGAGGCGTTCTTAAACCCTCGATCGAGTTTCTACTAAACCCTCAATCAAGGGTTTAGCAAAAGCTCGATCGAGGGTTTAATAAAACCTCGATCGAGCTACATACCTTGATCGAGGTCCCTATACAAAAAAATATAAAAAAGGCTACGCGGACCCGCGACCTCTTTTTGGCATTTTCTCCACACAGACAAACCTCAACCGAGCTACAACGCAATCCACGGAGGTGGAGCCACAAACAACCCAACCACAACCTACCTTTCACCATGATGGAGTCAAAGTAGAGAGGTAACATCCTAAACTAGTTTTTTCAAATTTAAATCGAATTTTACGTTTTGTTTTTAAGTTTAAAAATTTAAGGTTAAAATTAAAAAAAAAATCATTGTTATACATGTTTTTAGGTGAGGATTTTTTGTTAAATATGTTTGAAATGTGTGTCGGCAAGCAGAAATGCTGCCGAATTTTTATACAATTGTAATTTAAATTTGTTATTTATTTAAATTTTTTTTTGTTTTATATATATTTTGTCAACCAGTAGCGTTTATGCTGCCAGTTTAATTTTGAAATGTGTGCCCAACAAGCAGAAATGATGTCCAATTTTTTTCAATCCTCCAAGAATACACTGAGGATTGAAAAAAATCCATAAGACACCAAGTAAACAGAACCTATATGAACCATATAGACAATTAATCAACCCTAGACCCAAAACAAATCATTAAATTTTTATAAAATTTTAATTTAAATTTGTTAAATTTAAACATTAAATTTATAGTTTTTATAAATATTTCTATCGAACGACAGTGTTTATGTTGTCAGTTTAATTTTTAAATGTGTGTTGGGAAAGCAAAAATTCTACCCAATTTTTTTCAATCCTCCAAGAATACACGGAGGATTGGGAAAAATCCAAACCCTAGATGCGAGACAATCATGAACCTTAAACCGGTGGAGGCATTTATCTAAACAACCCATATATTTTAATTTAAATATTTTGATATAGATTAATATTTAACTATTTAAAAATATATATATTATAATTAAAATAAACATATATTTTTACATTTTTAAATATTTAAAAATTTATTGTAAAGTTATATTATATTATATCATATTAATATGATTAGTTAATATTTATGTATTAATATGGTTAGTTAATATTTATGTATTAATATGATGAATTTTGGTGAGCCTAGAAACAACATCATAATTAGCATACCCCCAAAGCGAGGGAAATGAAACATCGACGAGAACTTCGATATGTTGCAAAAATGAGAGAAATTTGTGTGTAGATAATATAAGTTAATGGTACCACCCAATAAATCCCTTGGCTAATTCTTTCCAGGGTTGATCCTTCATCTATCAACACAACTCATAAGGATCCTTTTGGAAGGGCAGGTCTTCGATTAACTTGGCCAATAAGGTCCTATACAACTCCATGTTGTACTTTCCTAAGACACAAATATTTGTTCTTGTTGAGCCAACCAATGAGTAGGGATCATGACATACACCAATAAATATATTTCTTATTCACTATCTTGTTCAAATTAATTGGTGAACTGGTAAAAAAGATATTATATTCATTCACAAAAACATTAGCATGTTTATATTGACAACTAAACAACTCCAAATTCCCATTAATTTTGTGACAATGTGTTACAAGGTATGGACAACTTGAAGTTGAGAAAAATATCCAAGAAACCAACTATTAAAGTATTCGTAATCTCATGATATGTCATTTATCATTGGGATACAAATATTTCAAAGTCTTCTAGAAGATGATTTATCTTAACTATTGGCCTTCCATGTAAATTGTTGAGCTCCTCAACTACATCAATATGTTATGTCTACAACAAGAGTCACTGCAGTGCACTATGTTGTGTAATACATATCATATGATTGAAATTTATGCCTATGTAACTCAGTCACAACACCACAAGTGTGTGACAAAGAATACTAGTGTGTTTATACCACAACATTACTTCCCAAGTTTAATTTGTGCCAAATATTGGCCACTGTAATTTGCATCGGGCACCAATACCTTTATACTAACATGCATACCAAAGACAACAACCAAATCCACAAGTGAGTGCTTAAACAAATTATTAATGAGTCTCTCTCATCAATTCTATGAATCAATTATGCTTTATCAAACTCTCAAACCTTTCATTATCACCACTGGACCAAAGAAAGCCTTTTTAGACCATAGCTCACAACTAGATGAAAGAAAGACTTTTTAGACCACAGCTTAAAATGAATTTTTATTTAGACAAGACCTTAAAATGTTGATTAGGACCTTATTGGCCAAGTTAATCCAAGACCCACCCTTCCAAAAACATCCTTATGAGTTGTGTTGATATATGAAGCTCAACCCTAAAAAGAGTTAGCCAAAGGCTTTATTGGGTGGTACCAAGTTAACCAAAAGCTTTATTCGGTGGTACCATTCATTTAGTTTCCTTCATAGTTCTTTATTCAGTTTCCTTCATCTTTAAGTGGTCGTTTTATTTTAAGTTTATGTTATGACCATTTAAAATATATAATTGAAAGGAAGGAAACAGTGATACTAGGGTGATATCCCACCCCAACCAACACGATAAGCCATTAAAATTCTTTCAATACAAACAGTGGTAATAATGGCCTCAAATTCTCCAGTTACGTATATCTCATGCATTAATCTATTGTCTTGTGATCGTAGGGCCTTCTACTCCCTTCCACTTTGACATTTTTAACAATTTCGCAGAGTTCCTTTGACACCCTTATAGAAATAATGTCCTTTTTATGGGCATATACATTTTTCTGACTGTAACAAATGCATTTATACATACAGATCAAATCAATATTTTAAGTGATTTCTTATGGTTGATCAAAAATTTAGCACTGTATATGTGTTTTATTTTACTTCTTCGTTTTTGTTTTCTATGGAAGTTTCTCCCTGGACACATGAAAGTTGTTGTAGTCAAGCCAGGGTCAAAGCATCTTATAAGATATTAAGCATTGTCAAGATCTTATATTATTCTTGAACCGAGGCGATCTACTCATTCACGAAGTTTCCAAGCCATGTTGTAACTAACCATGATGTCATCCTCAACAAGATTGAGTTTGTGAATTTTGTGAATAAATTCCAAAGAATCCTTAACAAATGAGGTTACGTGACCTGTAAAAAGTTGAAATTTATTAGCTAAAATTCACACTAAGGCATCAGGATCCAAGTTGGCTAACTATGGGTCTAAGTGGATTTTTCCTTGTTGAAGGTTTTTAGGTTTTTAGGTATAAGTATACATGATACCTATGAAAGGTTTATGTTCAAGAGGTTTCCCATAGTATTACGAGAACATCATGAGTTAAAGAAGTATGTAGCTAGAAAAAGATTATTAAATATTATTTGTTTAAAAATTTGGAAAAAACCAATAATTATTTTGCATATACATAAAGAAATATTTCCATATGAATTTATGTGAAATAGGGACCAACATTAATTTATGTTAAAGGGTCTGAAGTATCAAACTATTAAGTATCAAATTATTGAAAATTTTAGGAAACCCCAAATAGTATGAAATAGTATCAAATTATTTATACTTTGTTATTTTACTTTTCTAATAAAATTATAATTATCTCTTATACATCTTTACTATTGACATATTTATCATTTATCTTATATTGTATGTTGACTGCATTTATTACATGCCCTATTTCGTGCAGATGCATCTCTATAATGGGGTTCTTTGGTTCACCGAAGGTAGAGTACTAGCGGATCTATGGCCATTCCTCACCCCGGAGGTCAACAGAGGACTCGTAAGTATACAATTGCACATGATGTACTCTTTGTTGTTAGTTACATAAAATTAAATTGTTTCACATGTGTATATTTAATCATCGACTTGTATGTCTCTATTTTCACATTTTCACCCAGGAATCCTACGCAGACACACGCTCTTGCTGGGGAGCCGAGCGGTAGCCACTTTGGCAGTTTCTCTGTGCATGCGAGCGGCGAAGAGGATATTGTTGCTGTCGGTGGGGAGGTCCCCCACGAGACAGGTACATTAAATGCATATATATTTTTCTTTCAGTTATCAGTACCTTTAATTTATATTGATTTCAAATTCACCTATAGTTGATATATGTATTTTGACTAACATTTATGTTTTCATCTAATTTCCAGGTGTCATGGTTGCACAATAGGGCCATGACCCTCCCAGGGAAGCACCATGGGAGGATGAGATCACACACATCACGCCGCAAGACATTACCAATCAGCGTGACTATTTGTGGTCTAACATCCGCTCCATTTCATACCACTCTCCTGCATCACGTTCGATGTGGATGATGTTAGAGGAAGTAGATAATCTACTAAAGATCTACATATCCATCGAACCATTGAGTTCTCTTTGGGCCAATGCATGTCAGAGAATAAGGGTCATAGTGATGGGTCCTGATAAATGGCCCACAATGAGAGATGCAATAGTTGGCAATGATGTGAAGGGAACATTATTTGATATCCCTCCTGACCGCCCTACCGATCAACTGCTTAGACTCAGGGAGTTTAAGTTAGAGGCTGTAGCGCCTTATGTATATGACAGGTTTACTGGAGCATGGGGTATGTTTCCACACCATGACCAGGTCACACTATACTTTGAAAAACATATATATGCAGAGTTTTTCTTGGGGATGCACCCAGATTACACCAGCACACCCTCAAGCTTCTATGGTACTGGTGGTGGACGCAGTCATGCACGTCCTGGGGCTAGGAGAGACCCTATAGCTCAGTCGGAAGCAGAGCCTTTGGTAGGTCACTCTAACAGGATCTTGCTTAGGACAAAATATGTAGTCGATTCATCTCAACTAGCGATTTAGGAGCGGAGTATAATAGCAAAGGTGACATGTGTGAGAATGCATGGTACCATTATGGTTGTGTAGGCAGAGAGAAGCAAAGCACCCACTGCACCTACAGAGCCTTAGTTACAGTGGGTCGACGATGATATTATCCACCTTCTTGATCACGACATTGTGGTGCAGTATGCTATCACATCCCATGATGCATATTTTCGACTACATGAGAGATGCGGGCCTCGACCAACGAGACAGGTATATCTTTATACAATTGCATATTCTTTTGAATGTTTTATCAAATTCTATGTCATCATTTGATTGTTTTAATTGTAATGTATCCTCAAATGAATCATTTTTTTAAATAATACTTTGCTTTGTGTTAGATCTTCGTGTAGGAGCCCACTTTCATGGAGGTCCTTTTTGGCAGCAATGCATCTGTTCGAGGTCCCACTGCAGTTCTGTCCTCCCACGTCAATGAGGTATGTGTTAAATGTCATCCTAAATTTGAATTTATAAATGAGTAAATTGTTGTCCACATAATACTTTGGTTTGTTCTAACTTTTGTCATTTATCTTGTTCAGATTGTACAAGATAGAGGAAAGGGCATTCCACATGATTCTACACAGCCTCGCCTGAGTCCTATTCACGACTTGCTAGTCAACGAGGTACTAGTTATTTATGTTTGAATTGTTTGAACATTTATGTTCAAATTATAATTTACATGTTCAAATTGTAATTCTCAAGTTCAAATTGTAATTCATTAATATAACTATTTTCATGTCATGGAAACATACGCAGACACATGCAACTGCAGATGGGGGCGTTGAAGCTGTTGTGATGTTTACAAATGAGTGGGTTGGCGCTCATCAGTCGAGTCCTGGTGAAGGCTCATCTGGGAAGATAAGTGACAGCCTCCCAAACCTGACACTCGACTTGAGCGAGGTGAGTTCATAGATCTGTGTTTCATATATATTTAATTTTTTGTCACATTGTACATGTAATTTAAATATGTGGTATGTAATTGACTTGCAGAGTTCACAGTTTTAACTTTTGCAGTTCTCAGACCTAGGTTTTTTTCTTCGTGATGTGCATGAGGAATGCCAAGGGCATAGTGCGGCTGATGGTAATGGCCATGATGGTCGATCTCTCAATCAATGGCGTAGGGGTGATTTGTAGGCTGTGTTATTTGTGGAATTTATTATTTTCAACTTTATGATTATCAATATATAGAGAGAGAGGCTTTTTTTTGAACATGATGGACTGTTAAATGTTTTAATTATTTATAGTTATAGTTTAAAGTTTGCTTTCAGTTACAATTTTAACATATTTAAAAATCATTAATGTTTTACAATCTTACGAAATTATACAATTTTGCAATTTAATAAATTACAAGTTTACAAAATTTACAATGTTTACAAAGTTTACAAGTTTACGTGTTTGCAAAATTGACAATCGAACGCAACTTACAATTAAAATGTTACAAAATTTACAACTTTACAATGTAAGATCTACTAGGTGCAAATTACAATCACAATTTGTAATTTTAAATTACATCTACAATTTACAATTACAATGTAAAATTTGATTTCATTTACAAAAAAATTACAACTACAATTTTAAATTTGATTTCATTTGTAAAAAAAATTACAAGTTTGCAAAATTGTCAATTAAACGAAACTTACAATTAAAATGTTACAAAATTAACAACTATACAATGTAATCTACCAGTTGCAATTTACACTCACAATTTGCAATTTTAAATTACAACTACAATTTACAATTACTATTCAAAATTAGATTTCATTTACAGCAAAAAATAAATAAATAAATTTGCAAAAGAATTTACGAGTTTACAAAAATCACAATCGAACTAGACTATAATCACGTTTTTCAATTTCAATTACACAATTACAATAAAAATCTACAATTCAATCTAATTTAATTGACAAGTTTACAAAATTTACCCATCTACAATAATTAACAAGGAACTTAGAAGTTTAAAATTGACAATTTTGCAAAGTTTACAAGTTACAATTTTAAAGTTTACAATTTACAACAAATGAATATTACAAAGAGTAAAAAGGGGCAGAGACCAAGATGGGGTAAAAATGGGAAAAAAAAATTAATTGCAATTGGTGGATTTAATGAGGACACAATAAATATATGTGTTGTTCTTTGTATTGCATATCACTAACAAAATATGCAACGTATAATGATAATGTTAGGAGAAGCGAGCTGGTCTACAATCTCTAGTCTAGTCTAGTCTAGTCTAAAATACATCGGAAAATTTTACAAGTTTACAATTTACAACTTGTCTACAATGTAACATGTAATTTAGAACTTTGCACAAATACAGTGTGATATACATTTATTTGCACAAATACACCAAAACAAAGTTACATAGACAAAATTGAGCTTCCATAGCATGGTCTTAGAACATTGTTGGTATTCCTAGGTATAGGTGAATGCACATAGAGTATATGTGAATGCACATACTCTCATATATAAGTTTACAAAAATTACATTTAAATACAAATGATATATTTCAGAAGAAAAATTGATTTGCTACATTTCAAAAGCATGTCAACTATGTCAACATCAAAAGTGGCATATAACTTTCATTCATCCAACCAATTGTTATAGGAATGCACATCATCATTCTACGATCATGATCGGTTACTGAAATCTTCCATGTCTTTGGTTCACTCCTCTTCACCTTGATTTCAATGAGATGTATTTGAGCTGCCACCACCAAATGACTGTACTAACAAGATATATATTCAGGCATGAAATCTATAAATAATATAATCACCTTGTCTTCTCATTTTTTCGAAAAGTGGCCCATCACAACTAGGTCACCAACCTGGTATGTGAACTCTCCATCGACATAGGGTCGCAACAACCTAATTTTGATTTGTGTACACTACATCAAAAAATATGCCACATGCTTGTCATTTCCTGGTGCTGCAATTACAACAAATACATCACCTGCATCAATATTTTCAAATATTATGGCAAATCTTATATCTGGTATGTGAACTCTCCATCGACATAGGGTCGCAACAACCTGATTTTGATTTGTGTACACTACATCAAAAAATATGCCACATTCTTGTCATTTCCTGGTGCTGCAATTACAACAAATACATCACCTGCATCAATATTTTCAAATATTAAACAAATATTATATATATATATATATATATATATATATATATATATATATATATATATGCATGTGCACAATAATAGATTTTTAAACATTCAATCAAGTATTTGAAACTTGAATGTGTGAATGGCATAATGAATCCATTAATCAAATCATGTACCTTGCTTAACCAAATCAGAAACCCGATCATGATCTAGTGAAACCACTGCCTAGTTAGTGTGCATCTCTTGCCACGTCGGAATTGGATGTGGCAC
>LPNX010188268.1:239542-283095 GCA_001517045.1 Pseudotsuga menziesii | reverse complement strand
ATATCTATATATATATTGTTCCTACCTGCACACCGGCCTTGCTTGTTCATGGCCTTGGTGACCCAATTTTTGGGTGCACCAATCAACTACTTCTGCTGAGCACTTGAGTCGAGATGCACTATGACTCATTTGGTACCTCTGAAGTGCTCATTTCACGCATGCACATGCGCCATCATGTTCACCCTTTTTGTGCCCTATTTCAAAAAAGTTCTAGGTGTGTCGAATTCCTGTCTCTTTGTGAAGGTGACTCAACCAATAAAAGGATCTTGTCGATTTGAACTACCCCACATACCCATCTGACCAAATCCAATGTCCTGTAAATGACACCCCATTCTTTTTGAATGAATCATAAATCAACCCAAAGTAGTGTTGAACAAACAATGTGTCATGCTCATGATCATCACTAACATAAAAATGGTATTCCTTGATCACATCGTGTGACTGAGGAGTTTTATCCCTATCATACATGCTTGCTTGAGCCTTTCTATACAATACCTGTATGCAAATGGAAACCTGGTCGAAGTGATAATACTCACTTTGTATCTCTCTCTGAGGAGAAAATGTGTAATTCTCAACAAAGTCTACCACCGATAGGATTGTGTCTGGCTCAAAAACCTCACGAGAATTCTTAAATTCTAAAAATTGCCACCTAGACATGTGGGAGTGTTGAATGTATTTGTAAATCTAACTTTGAAACTTGTCCATGAAGTCTGAAATAGGAATCTCATCCTCGATAAATTAGATCCTCTTAGATGGAACATGTGAAGAAGATGATGGATTCATGGAGACATACTCATATCTCTTCCACTTAACTGTGATATCTAACAATCCAGGGTGTGTTCGATCGATAGAAAAATTCCTATGGAACAATTATAAATCACCACATTCATGGCATCTTCTCCCACCTACACACCTTTTAATGAAAAACACATTTTCAAGATTCCTATTGCATAGTATCATATAAATAAAATCTCGCACTGTGTGAGGAGCTGGTTAACCATCCCATTGTTTTTTTCAAAAATCCACAAATGTGTCATAGTATAACTAGAATTCAACATGGTATCGACAACAACAAGTGTCTCAAATCATATTCGACCTAATATACCACGGTTTCTGACTTATTGAACATGCTAAATGAAATCTGGACACCAGGATTTGATTCTTTGAATTCCTTGAACAAAGCAACTCCTGTCATCCCATAACATGTTTACAATGCTCCTTATAAATGCCTCTGGCATAACGTTGCCATGAGACATGTTTTCGATCTGGTATAGCACGAGAATGGTTGTACCAATACTCTATCACCTTCTCTCTGATGCCCTCTTCCATCCTGTCTTGATATGCTTCTTTGCAAATAAGAGCCCAACAAGCAACTTCATCGTTTTCATCTATCTTAACCCTAAATTTAGGGTATTTGTGCAATGTTTTTCTTGAAATGTGGAGCATCTTTGACATTGTTGTGACCATTCGATTTCTTGAGGTGCTTTGTGCCACAATAGCAGTTGTAATTTCCCTACGAGCAGCTCTAATATCAGTTTTTCTTGACTTTCCAAATGCAGATAGTGCATTTGTTACATTTTTGTTTACATTCTCACATGCATTTTTATTTTTAACATCCTTAAAACCCAACAATTTTGTAGCACGTTTCATTTTTTTGTGTTTTATCAATCCATGTAGGATTTGAGCTTGTGTAATCATTGATTTTTGTTCAAAGTACAACTTGTTTATGTTACTAACATGCTCTCTGATTGTCCGATCAGGGGTCAGGTTCCTGAACACTTCTTGTGTGGCATCATCCAACTCTCTTAAACAATTTGCAGCCATTGTAACATCATTGAAGCTCCCAATTACTCTTGAGAATTCAGAGGGTGCACAATCCTATGATTGTTGGCCAGCATCTATCCCTGCATAAGTTAATTGAATTTTGAAACTGTTTAGTTCTTTGACCAAATAAGGGACTTTTACATTGTTCAATTTCATTGTATTCAATGAAAAATAAGTGAATTAGAAAATTTTAAACAAATGCAGTATGCAAGAAGATTTGTTTTTAAAGCACCCAAATTAAATGTTGTTGTAAGAAAATCTTCCTTAAGGCAATATGATAAGATGGTGTATAAATTACAAATGGTTGTGCATCATTTAGAAGATCAAAATGATTATCATCATGGTGTCTTATGCATATAACTTACACTTATGTGAGTCTCTATTTGATGCAACCTATGACACCCATTGCAGAAAATTTAATATAAAATCCATTGGTCCACAAGTTACGTTACCATAGAATGGAAAATCTTTGTGTATTCTTGCAATCAATTCTCTTTTCATAAAAAATAATAACTTCATATAAGCATGCTAGCAAAAAATATAACTTCATAAACTATAATATTTTGATGAAAGAATGATAATTGTTTAATATCTCCGTGACAATTGTAACCATAGATGCACACTTTACTTTACTTATCATATTACAATTGTTTGTTAAAAAATTAGCAAATAAATACAAGCTCAAGAATAACATTTTATTTTACTTATCATATTGTCAGTGTTAGTTAAAAAATTAGCAAATAAATTATACAAGCTTGAATAACATTTTATTTTAAGTTTATCATATTGCCATTGTTTGTTAACAAATTAACAAATAAATACCAGCTTGAATAACATTTTAATTTACTTATCATATTGTCATTGTTTATTAAAAAATAGCAAATATTTAAATACAAGCTTGAATATTCTCTAAATGTATTGATTTTCATATCTTTACAGTGATCTCTTACATGTCTCATATTCAAGGCTAATGAATTCTTGAATTTGTCATAGTTGTTGATTTTCTTTGAGATCATCATTGTCATCAATGCTTAAATCCATATAATTCCTAGTCATTTGTACATGATTATTGATGATTGCTTAAGTTCAATCAAGTGTGTCACTTGTAAGTTAGTTTGTCACCAAAAATATCAATAAATTTAAACATGCAATATATTCAATAAAAACATTTTTTATAAGTTATTCATGATCTTATTTAGAGTGTACAAAGCATTGAACCAAAATTTACAAAGGCTTTCCATTTATTCTACATATACTATATTTCATTAATCATTGTACACATAACTATTGAAGTTATGTTAGTTGTTATGAACAATTAATTTCTATATTAAATACAAATTGTAATGTTAATTATCATCATTATAGGAGGTCTATGGAAATTTTTTTGTATGTTCATTAATATAAGTGATAACCAATTTTTTTAATTAAATTTAAATAATTTAAATAATTTTCATCAATGCACAATATGAAATATCAACATAGTACCCATGCAATGTGTAACATAGAACATGTAATGTGTAACATAAAACATGAAATATTAGTATGTAATAGGATATATATAAATTATGAATTTGAACACTATGAAAATGAATATATGAATATGAAATTAAAATCATATTAAAATCGATGAAACGAGAGATAAGGTTATAGAAAGGATGAAGAAAATAAGTGTAATGTTAAGAGGAGAAGATGCAAGTCAACTTATGATGGTGCAATCAACTCCCATTGAGAACAATCTTTGTAATTTTTAACATAAAAATCATGTGTGTGTGTGTGTGTGTGTGTGTGTGTGTGTGTGTGTGAGTGAGAGAGAGAGAGAGAGGCTATATTATCAAATTATAACTCATTTATATATGAGGATATATTATCAAATTATAAAATTCATTTGTATGTGAGGTTATGTGAGGCTAATGGATATATGCATATTCATTTAGAACTAGATATTATGCATTATATTATATATATTCATCAACCATTCTCTAATTTTGTTGGACAACTAGTTACTCATACTATAATACACTTCCTTTGTATATATGTAATTTAATGTAGTGGTTAAACATTTTTTTCAAATCTTTCACAACACATACCATTATTTCACATGTACATAAGTGGTTTTAGAAGGTTGTATATATACATACACATACAATGTATATAAGTTTATGAATTAATTACAAAATTATAATTAAATTCTAAATCATGATGAATATGAAATTGCATAACTTTTAAATCATACCGATATTGTTAGCAATGGCATTTGATTCTCCCATCATAGGTTGATTTGCAACTTCTTCTCCTCTCAAGATTGCTCTTTTTTTCCTCTTTCTTTTTCTATCTTTCTCTCTTATTTCTTCGGTGTTGATTTGATTCTGAGTAGATTATTTACTTCAACGTTTCTTGCTTTCCATTGTGATTGATCAACAATCCAAATTCATACCTGCAACAAAATGTAAACACAATAAACAATGCTAAATTTGCATTAGAACACAAGCATTGTTTCAAATAGGTTAGTCAATTATGAAGGATAAAATTAGTAACATGTTTCTGTTTTATGTTTTATATTTATATAGAATTCCTTTAGGAAATCGGGTGGGAAGGTAGTTGGAATGGCATTAATGCCATCAATGCCTAAGTTCATTCCCGAGCATTTTTGTTTAGGATTTTAACAAAAACAAGACCTCGATCGAGGGTTTCATAACTACCTCGATCGAGGGTTTAATGGTAGCTCGATCGAGAGTTTAATAAACCCTTGATCGATCTCATGTTAAAACCTCGATCGAGCTACATACCTCAATCGAGGGCCTAAAAACAGAGAATTAGCCCTCTTACAGGAAAATCAATGTTTCTCTGTGTCTTCCAGGGGTGTAAACCCTAACATTCATGGCACATAACTAAGCAGAGTTTGTACCAATAGATTCATCATTGAATACTCTATCCATTGAGGTATCATGCATGTGTTTTGGCATTCATATGGTTTTTTTTTCTAATTTGTTCTAAAGCTTACACTTAGAAAACCTGACAAGAACTTCGAAGTTGCTCAAAGAAAAATCCACAGGGTAAAAGATACACATCCAAAAATTTCTTAAAAATGCACATCCCACACATTGGCGCATCCTCTTCAAAAGGGTATCTTTGGTTTTTCAATTTTTGAAAACAGTGAAAAAAAAGCTGGGATGGACACACATGTGTATAAAATGATGTTGAAATAGATGTGGTCACTTTCGAAAAATAATAAATAATTGTATATTGTGAAATAAATTAACAAAAAAATATTTTTTTAAATGATTAATGTAGATCATGCTCATATATATATATATATATATAGAGAGAGAGAGAGAGAGAGAGAGAGAGAGAGATTTAGAATTACTAATGTAAGATTGAATTATTGGGGTGGGATATGCTCGCCACTTATTAACTTCTTCAAAATTTTAGGGTCACATAGTTCATTAAATGCGAAATTTCACACATTAAATGACATCGGAATATTTTTTTTAAATTATCATTGGGAAGCCAGCATAATATACTACAATTTGTTTTTTTACTATAAGTCGAAATTCACATGGCATATATGTGTTTCAAGATTTTGTCCATATTTTTTTTCTAATCCTGTTTTTTTAAAGATTTTTTATCACACTGAATTGCGACATCGTGATGACTTAAATCTTGATCATTTACTTGCAAGTCACAATTCTTTGACTTTTCTTCTCTTAAATATTTGATTTGTTCTAACAATTTCTAATTGAGGTCCTTCGAGAGAGAACCTTCTTCGTCCCTTTTTGATAATTTATCTTCAAGTTCTTGATTGTTTTGTTCAAGTCTATGAATATCTTTCTTTGTATCTTTAACTTTCTTGATCTGTGATAATAATTTCTGACCATGAATTTTTAGACGTGTAATTTTCTCTTCTTTTTCTTCGAGGCTTCTACATTTTTCTCATTGTTTATCTAAGTAAACTTCTAATTCCTTAATCTTCGACTACATTTGCTTGACATTTGGATATTCGATTATAGTGTAACTTTTATCTTAATATGGGCAGAAACGATTTGTGGGTCTTTTAATAGCCATCATCCATTTACCTTCTTTTTCACAAAAGGGACATTTTGTCACGAAAAATTACTTATATGGATTCATCATGTTTCACACTTTGGGGGGTTTAGAGAATGTTGTTTTGAAGATTTTAATAATAAACTATTATTTAAAATAATAATGATATTATTATAAAGTTTTAATGGGTTGTGGGGAATATATTAAAATAATTATTATTATTTTAAAATATACTAATTATTATATAATTTTGGGAAAAATAAAATACTAAAATAATAATATTTGTAATATTTATATTTTCTCAAATGAAGGAGGATTAAGGTTTAAAATATAATAATAATTATTAATTATATTGTAATAATTTGTAAGAATAATATTATTATTAAAAAATTTGAATTGGGTTGAATTAGGGTTATAACCCCTACGGAATGGAATGGCATAAGTGTGGGAGTAGGAAGGAGTAAGACGTAAGAAGAAGGCTAAGTGTGTGATGGAGAGGTAGGTGTGGGAGGTGCATGAATGGGGGAGGGTGATGAGGGATGGAGAGTGAGGAGAAAACCATGTAGGGGTTTTAAGGTTGAGAGCAAGAGAGCAGGGTGAGGGAGTTTGGGTTACAAACCCAAAATAGATTTTTTTTAATAGAGGACCACTAGTTCGCTTTTTTTTCTTACCTCTGAAAAAATATTAGTCACTGGAGAAAAAAAATTAAAATTGGGCCACAAGCCTCTAATATATTTTCATAATAAGAGTACATTCCATATAAGAATAATTACTTTTAATATATATTCACATTATATTATATTTCATATCTTTCTCAATATACATTTGGCCTATATAATACACAAAGATGATAAGTCACATCCCCTCAGGAAAAGGGTGCAACCATTAGTAATTACATTATAATATTATTCATGATATTGAACTATATAAGTACTCATTACAATATATAATTGATAATGATTAAATACCTGCAATATACATTAAGTATATTACAATAACACTAGATTATGACTCCTTAAATATGTCACCATCCAGACTCAAATGTGTCATTGTAGGACATAGAGTATGTCATTTGTAATAGTGCATCTTCTATGTCATGGACTAAATTAGGTGCAAGAGGCAATAGTCAAAGAGGATTACATGGTTTGGATCAACTATATAGAATTAACTCAGTATTGAAGAACACCTTGATCAATCCTCTTGAATTCTAAAATTTAAAAGCAATTAACATGTAAATTTATAATAGATAAACCTGAGATGTAATTTTCTAAGAAAAAACACATCTCTTCGTGAAACACCATGTAACATCAATCCATCCAATTAACCTTGACATGTATTTGTATTCACATACCAACGCAAATATGGTTTTTCCTGGTATTAGAAGTCAAGTTGGTCCTATGGTCTTGGAAGTGCTCAAACATCATGGATTTTGTTATATTAAATTATGCACATCACAATCACTAAGTTTATTTGGTATAAAATTGTCTATTCCACTCTTTAGAAGTAATATTATATAAATCTTACCGAGCATTGATAATCATGTCAATGATAGAGTAAAGTGATTACAAAGTATGTGATAGAAATTGTGTTCCTCTTTACACACATAACTCAGGTATCCCAAAGCTATGAGTTATATTAGTATCTCAATTTTTTTACATTAAAAAAAAGAGCAGTAGGATTAGGCGTTTTTTTCTCTCTCTTAATGGGAAGGGTTTTGGTTTTGATTTTCAAGCTATGTAGGATTAGGTGTTTTTTTTCTCTCTCTTAATGGGAAGGGTTTTGGTTTTGATTTTCAAGCTATGGTATGATTTTAATAATTCTATTAAAAACAAAACAACATTTTCATGTTTAATTTTGTTTCATTAAATAAGATTTTCATTAAATTGCGTTTGAAAATTAATGTTTGATTTTTTTTCATTAAACACAAAATATTGTTAAGATATCAACAAAAAAAATTGAATAATCATTTTTGGAAAAAAAAAACCTGCTTCCCACAACAATGATATTACTATGATTGTGTGATGCTTGACAATTTCTCTTATTCCACATGTAGATTGGATGACCATGGTCACTGGGAGTGTGTTGTTCTCCACAACACATTCATGTTTTTTTCTCATAGGGATTTTTTTGAATGAGAGAGAAATACTTCGGCAAAGCATTTTTTCATGAAATGGCAACATATATGCATTATAATACGTGTATGTTTTTAGGATTTAGTCATTGCTTGACAATTCTAAACATGAGGATTAAAAGCACCACTTTGTTATGAAATTCATAATAATATAAATTAATGGACTCACCAAATAAATCTAGCTGGAAACGTGGAAAAATACAGGCCAATGAGGCAAAAACAAGGTTGTAACAAGATTCAAGGTATAGGGTGCCTAATAACCAGGATAAAATTTGTGTTAAAGTGAATAAATTAATCAATTAAAGATATTCCTTCCTTTTTAAGTTTTTGTTTTTCAGATGGAAAGATCCACGGGAAACCCAGCAATACTTCCCCACATTCGTGGATGGTAGAGGTGGTAAACCACCGGCCATCCTAGCAGAAGCCCTAACCCCAAAGGACTCAAGGCTCGAACCCGTGACCTCCCCTTGAACCGAGAGAGTGTACGCACGTCTTACCAATTGAGCTAACCCTTGGGGCTTCCCTCCTTTTTAAGTTAAGAAATCGAAGGTTATGTTGAATGAGTTAAGGATGTTCTCTTTGCCATGGAAAAGGTTGTGTTTAATGAGTTTAGGATGTTTTTTCATATATAAGTTTAATGATGTATAAGATGTATAAAGGATGAATTAACAAGGAAAATTTATGGGTGAAATTTAGTTTATTGGTTTTTATTGCTAAATTGATTTGCCTAAATTTTATGAGATAAGAAAAATTTTCTCTAAAAATCACTAAAATTGTTCAAAAAATCTATAAAAATTCTTATAAAAATTGAATCTTTTTTGAAAATTATTGCCCGATATTTTATGTTGGAAATTTAAAAATTAGAAAGATTCGCCAAAGTTTCTACACTTTAAGAAAAGTATTGTAATATCCTGAATTTTGACCTTGACTATATTGGGCATGAACCCCACTGCATATAAGTTACTTTGATGTTTATGTTTATGTCCATATATTGGACGTATGCCCCACAACACATGAGTTATGTTGATTAGATAGATATATTGGGCGTGAGCTGATGCACATGTTTTATTGTCTTGTATATGATTATATATGTTGGGCATAGGCCCTGATGGACAAAGACTATTGTCGTGGTACTGGGCATAGGCCCAGGTGTACTTGACTTATTATTATGTGATTAGCCCTAATATATATACTGAGGTGATTATTTTGATGTATTGTACAGAAGACTGAATACATGATTGAGTTATATAAAGCGTTAGGTGTAAGCCCTAAAGCACATGAGTTATGAGATTTTGTGTTGAGTATAAGCTCTAGAGCACATGAGTTATGAGAATTTGTGTTGAGGATAAGATCTGGAGCACATGAGTTATAAGATTGGAAGTGTTGGGAATAAGCTCTGGAGCACTCCAAATTGATGTTGAGCATAAGCTCTGGAGCATCAAATCTTTGGCCAATTTATCCCTAGGTGTATTATAAAAGTGCATCCTATTATTACTATTGAGCGAGAGGCTCTGGAATTACACTAGTGTAACGCCCAATTGATAGTGTTCAGCTTAGGCTCTTAATAGCACTAGGGGTTACTGTAAATTAAGTGTGTTGAGTTGGAAAGACTCTGAATAACACCGACCCTCATCATACTTATTGTTAAGTTGATTATTTGAAATTTCAAATCTACTTCTCATCAAGGACTGGAAGAACTACCACAAAAACGAGGTAACCCAACATGCAAGAAGGATCTAGAGCTACCTAACCTAGTTGATCGACTAAACCCTACCTAAGGCCTTGGTAAAAGAAATAAACTTAAACTAAGGGAAGCATTAAAATAAATAGACTATGATATATGATGCATGAATAAATATTAAGGATAATAAGTAAAGTTTGTATAATATATATATATAAAGGTAACTAAAATAATAAGTGAGAGTCTATCTAGATATTATATCATAAACTAAAATATTTAAATAAATATTATATTTTAAAGCTCAAGTAGGAACTAGTAAAAGTTTTTAGTTAAACAAAATAACTATTAATTCCATCAAAATCAAATTAAATATTATTTTCAAGAAAGTAATAAGTTCTTGATTCAACTGAAGTTTAAACCAACAGCCCTTTCTTAAAAGAGTATCTATAAGAACAAAGCCAACAGAAGGCTTAGGGATCTGATTATTATTCCTGAATGGATTGGGAGAGAATTTTCCAAAACCAAGGATTCATATACATAGCCTGATTTCAAAACATCAACAACCTCACCTTTAGGAGTTCTAGATCACTTGCATGTTGGATTCAGCTCGGGGGGATCTGAATTAGAACGAGGAACGGTTCTGGGTCATGGTTGGGAGGAACGTCAAAGTTCCAAAGTTATCAAGTTATCATTCCTGAGGTCAGAGATATCAATTGTTTTATTAATTATGGGTGTTGAAGTGTGCAGGTCCTTTAGACATTACAAGCTGTAAAATTGCAGGTAAGAGAATTCTACATTTCCAAGTTATTTTGATTATGCTTACAGGTCGTGATTATAGCCATTGGGTTTTGTATTAGGAGTTGTAATTTTACCCTTCATATGTTTGAATAAATGTTTCAGGTTGTTTTATGAGTTAAAATAAAATATCAGTTTTACTTCTTATATAGATTCTAGGATAAATTTCCTATCAAGGTTTATATTAAACTAGTTTTCAAAAGTTTATATATATGTTAGGGGGTCTAGACCCAACATTTAGTTTCAAATGAATTTAGTAATCATAACTTTCATAATTTTAGAAACTATATATATATATATATCCTAGCACCTGTATAATTTCCTCATGCAAAATAATAAAATCAGAATAAAAACAACACCCTTAAAGTATGAAATTACAAAGCATTCGCAAGGGCTCACAACTATGCAAAAATAATAACCATCATTAAATAAACTAACCATTAAAACAAACTAAACAATTAAATAAACAACTTACATTCATCTACGATATCATTTAAACCAAACTAATAAACAGGCTAACGAGTACACATAATCAATAATCAGGGATCGAATCTCTTTACAACCAACACCACACAAAGGATGCACAACAGTCGTTGCTTAAAGCATTAAAAATGAACTCAAGAAAATATACAGTCATCCATGAATAACAAATCTTCAGTCATCCTATAAAAAGGATAAGGCCAAGCTAAATAAACGTTTGCATATTAACATTTTCCAGCATTAATATATATTTATATATAAACTATCTACGCTACCGTAAAAATAATTAAATCACAAACATAACCATCAATCCTCTAACTAAGGCTGAAATCATGTTAACGTTCTTGAGAGGAAACATTTTACAACTTAAAACCCTATTTTTAAACACAGTCAACGTATTATGACATTCATCCACCCACTATCGAATCTTTTTATGGGTTGGCTAGAATTCCTTCACGACAACCCAACTTAAAACATAAATAAACCCATCATTGAATCTTATAAAGCTCTTCCTGGGAGCGTTTAGCTATTTAAAAGAAATAACAAGAATAAACAACTAAAGATCAACTATCGAATCCCATAAGCTCTGCCTGGGAAACATTGAAATTATTTAAATGAAATAATAAAAATAAACGCCAAATAAAACATCAAATCCACTAAACATTGGTCGTAAGTATGTCCATACACCACAGGAAATAAATATAAATTATAAACCTTTACAGATACACAGGTTATGCCATATAGGCAAGCAAGGGTTGCATTAATACAACTGCCATAAAAAACATAGGATTAAAACAAACAAATGATGATATTATCACCTTAACCAAGAACATATCAAAATATATAAACATTGAACAGAGCTAGGGTTTCCCTCTGTCACCATACAAAAACACATTCAAATATTTCAATACAGCGAAATAATAAACAAACAATTAGGAATCTATCATGAAATTAAATCAAGCATAAAGCTAGGTATTTTCCCTTTGTCTCTATAACAGAAGCGAAACACCCAACCGAATTATAAACCACATCCAAGTAATAAACTTATCAATAGCATTATCATAGTGCCATTGCTAAGCAATGGAAATGATATTTTCCAAACCTTCGTATAACAATTAAAACACATTGCTCACAACAACGAAGAGCCGGAATATAAATAATAAACACCATTATAAAAATTCAAAACAAGGGTTTTTTTAAATTACACAGTAAACCATCCACCGTCGTTTCCAATTTTACAAACACCAGGATGGGTTGTGAAACACAAAATCCCCAAACCCATGATTAAAGTCTGAGCATTGTTACTACTTCCCCAAACCATGACAAATCCCAAATGGGAAGCCTGTTACAAACTACAAACAGAGAACCCCTGCAAACCCCATTAACGACCAAGAAGATAGGTGAAGGCCCTCTTCATATGGGCTTACTAGGCATATTCCTACAGTCCCCTTTTCTTTTCCACAATCACAAAGCTTCCCCACGCTTGTCCAAACCTGCAAATGAAAACTGAAAGGCATCAGAAGTATGCAATACCCAATATCAAAATGAATGTGTAAACAAAGATTAAACCATAGTGCTGTAAGCATACCTTCCAAGAAAATCATTCAGGAAATGTAAACCACGCCTCTATCAACGAAGCCCAACAACGGAGCTCACTCCCCCTTCACCAAACATCAAAACTATATGCAAAGGATGGTTGCAAAATCCTAGCAAGGGTTTTATTGTTTGTGCCAGCGTGGAGGAGCCACACAGCCTTCACATGGGTGCATTAACCATTACAACTTTCCTCCACTACGATTTAAATTTAAACCCCCTTCTTCTATAGTTTTGGCTTCATGCATTTTGTTTTGTTTTTTCCATGCCACAACCCCTTAGTGTTTAGGGTTAGAGAAACCTTTAGGTGCTAGGTCTTAATTCTTTTCCTTTACACACAGGTAGAATAGGCTTAGCAACAAAACACCTGTAATAAAAATAAATATGTCATGCATTAGTTCGTGAGAATCGAAGTAAGCCCAAAATCACAGGATTTCCTTACCTTTCCGAGTGAATCGTTAGGAAAAATCCATCCACTTCTCCCCTTTAGATACAGAGGTAAGTTAGCCTCATCATTTAGTAAATAAGAAACTAAGTAACATAACATGTATTCAAACATGAATAAGCAAATAACAGAGCATCAGTAAACTAGATATAAGATATCTATATTCAAGTACACCAGTATATAAAATAATGACAATAAACATCATCGTAAATAAAAACCATACGAGGATAGAAACAGAACATGAACATAGGTATAAATTCCTATACATGTTTTACAATTTTGAAGTTAAGTATAGATGTCCCTTAGATCTTAGCAGTATTATTAACCCTATAAATTTATTTTTTTATTCACGGATTTTAGGGACATTACAAGTATGGACCCTTACAATTTTCACTGTCTAGAACATCCTATTTTTAAGTTGATGTGTGACGTAAAATCATACTTTTATGTTATTGCACAAGAGTAGAAAAGTGCTATATAGTACAATATGGAAGAGGCGTTGTAACGTTACCAAAAATAAAAAGTCAAAAAAGTAATTAAAAAAATTCATGTCTGCTCATAAAATTAAAAAAAGTAAAACTAACATAAATCCATCTGAAACCTTGATCTATCAAGTATCGAGAGGGATCAAATTTTTTGAGGTGTAAATTTTTTCTTCATGTGTAATAAATTTAAGCGAAAAAAAAAATTTACACCTCAAGAAATTGGATTTCTCTCAATGCTTAATAAATCTGAATTTAAGATAAATCTATACTAATAAATATAAAATTATATTATAATAATCATCATAAACAAAATTCCAAATATAAAAACTATAATCATTATTAACACATTCCATCATAAACATATTTAGTGCCATTAGCCCACTATGATATGTTATGTTATTACGTCAAATAGACACATATTATAATTCAATATGGAGACACGAGGGAGACACCTTCTATAATTCAATATAGAGAGGTGTGTTATGAATGAGTGAAACCTTTAGCTTGTGTATTTTTATATTCAAAATAATAATAATATATTTTAAAGATAATTAATTTTATTTTTAATTAAAAAAAATTATGTTTACAATTTAAAGAATTTGATCGCAATTTATTAGACTATATATTAGTGTCACAAGTCACAAGCAAATTTAGACAAAAAAAAAATTGATTTTTTGAAAATTTTTAAATTAAAATGAAATTAATATTAAATAAAAAGTTGTCTAATATAACCAATCCTTACTATCATTAGATGAACCTCGCTTAGATCATATCTAGAGTGCAGCAAGGTGCCCCATAGTTTATTCCTTTGTACAAGGAATGCAAATAAACTTGTATAGGGTGAAGAAGAAATCATTGAAATAACATATGGTCCTATATCCACTACACCAAAACCACCTACAATAGACAAAGAACTTGTCATATGGAAGAACAAAGACAAGAAGGAATATGTGTTGATCATTACTACTATAAGTGAAGAGGTGAATCATTGATATGACCTAAGGGGGATCATATATGGGGTTAAATATATATAATATGGCATAAGGGGAGCATATATGGGGTGAATGTATATGTAATGGGTCGACCTAATGAAGTGGTGTCATATGAAGTGAGTAGACATGTATATATAAAGGTAATATAGTCATTATTAAGTAGGGCGTGGAATGAATATATCAATGTCTTTGGGTAATCGGAAAAGAATCTCCTCTTATTTAATAAATTATTGGGTAACATATCTTTGTTATCTATATTGGAGTTGTGCTCCACATTTACATTTATGTGCACAATGTGTACTTCTATTCTCTTATGTTAATTTTAAGGATTTGGTCCATAACATTCACATAATCATTTCACATCCTCCGTAATAATGATTTCATTACCTTTATATATGCATGCCTACTCATTGGACATGAGGTTCATTCATTAGGCTGACCCATTACATATACATTTAGCCCCTTATATCCCCCCCTCAGGTCATATTATGGGTGATTCCATGAAGTTGGGTAACACTTTTTGGCCAAATTTGGCGATGAAAACTTGATTTTTTACTCATGTGCTAGATAGATAACAACACAAAGATTAACCATATAAATAATCACAATCAAATTTTTCTCACAGAAATAAAGAAACTAAAATGTAAGGATATACAAATCTTTAAGGTCAATAAGGTGACTTTAACCAATTCAGTGGAACCAACAAAGTTATCAAAATTTGAATTTGCAAATAAAGGGACCTCAATAGAAGGACTGAAAACTCAAAATCAAAATGAAATTACAAAGGAAGTTCCATTGGTGAAAGAGGATCCAAAAATTTAGTTAAATTAGAGGGACATTACAAAGAAAGTTTCATCAGGTCATGAACATCGAAAAATCCAATTGAAGCCATAATTAAGAGAGATGTCGACATCACCAGATTTAGTGAAGGTTGAAGTGCCATCACTCACTACTAATCTAGACATCTTCACACCAATCAATACATGAATGTGAAATTCCAACACATCGACTCAAGTACATGATGACAAATTTAAACCAAAGTTTATGGAAGATCAACGTATTAGCGCATCACATTGGCCCTCCAATTATAGGAAATGGAGCACACAAAAATCAAACTTACACATGCCATCAATGTTCTCACATATCACAACATTTGAATATCTATACATCTAAAGAGCAATGTCAAAGAAGATCGGATCGATACTCTTTTCATCAAGTAGTTCTAGAGAGGATTCATTTAAGATGGATTGATCGTTATTTGATGCAACATTATTGTTCAAGGCTTAGAACAAGATTTTTTTGTCCTCAACCTTACTACATAGGTGAAGATTTGAAAAAGATGGTTTAATTTGTCAATCACTATCTGCTACCATGCTTTGAGGACAAATCATTTTGAAAGAGGGTGGTGCAGGTCGGATCAACCACAACCAACCCAACCAGCACCTCCAGAATTTGGTGGCTCCTACACTTGGAAGGATTACCAAATTTAGCCCTTGGCCAAATTCTACTCTAAAATTACCTCCCCGCAATTATGCTTCCGTAACAGCCTTTTTGCAACAGGATTTTCGCATGAGGGATGAGAGATGTGGGATCAACTTTCCAAATTTGCTCCCCCGCAACTTTCCTTTCGCAACTTTTCCTCTGCAATTTTTCCAACCGTCGGATCTTTGCGGCCTACTCCACGACCGTCGATCTACTCTTTGATGTGGATCTCACAGGTCTCTGTAGATCCGTTATCGCCCTCGCAAATTCCATTGCAGATCTCTCCTGGATCGTCAGATCTTCATCTACGGACTCAATCCCCACCATTCATTCTCTGCAAAACTTGTTAATGGCATAAAATATGCATGTTGCGCTAATTGATCAGAGAATCGATCAATCTAGCCTGCAATATTCAATATCCATTAGCCTAACACTTCTATGCATGCATTTACGACCTATTTCAACTATTCAAGCAATGATTTCATGCATGAATCAACAACTTCACAAAAATACATAGATGTTCAGAAAACCTCTGAAGTCGGCTCTTCACAGATACATCATTCAAACAAAAAATGCATCTAGACTAATAACACTACAAACACACAGCTAATCCTTCTATTAAGAAACAGAACAAACACACAACTTGGCTCTCCTTCTTTAATCTTCTCAAAATATTTACAAGTGGAAACCAGACGCAGGTCTAGTCTTCCCTTCTGCAAATTGGAATTCTAACCATGAAGAATAGAACCCCCTCTACTTCTCTAATCTTCCTATTTAAACTAACATGTTACCTCCCCCACCGAGTGGTCCTGCAACCGAAAACAAACCACTACTAATCATGATGAAAACGACTCTATCACAATAAACAACCTGTGGCTTGATCTCCACGCAAGGAGTCATGATCCACCATCATTCCTATTGTCGCTAACAAACTATGACTCATCAAACAACCAAAAATATTCCACAGCATGTCACCAACTGATCACATTGCTGACATGCCACGATGCTCCTGCATCACGTTAGTTACATGACTCATCCTTTATTGACACCTATCAGATTAGATCTTTTATCCTATCTAGACTTGCTAGGAAAATAAAATACTTCACATGAAAGTTTACAATGTCACCTACAACGAACCCCTCTTTGGGAAAATGTCTAGATCTTAAGGCTCGATCAGAAATTTAGTAGTTGGTCTTGAGAGCTAATTCTCCTGCATCCAACTCCCAAAGTAGAGAGAAGACATGATCTCATGATTATGCATATTTAGCCCACATCTTGATGGATCCCAAACTTTTGTTTGTTGCTGTCCATAAGCTTCATTATCTTCATTTTTATTTGGTTGTAACCTTCCAAGCTTCCAAACCTTATGTTGTAGTAATCTATTGTCTTTACCTTCATCATTCTTCACCCTCCATTCAACTTCACAGTGGTTTGTCTTCTTTACCCTGTTGTATCTTTTCTTAGGCATTTGCATTAACTTGCATAGTTCATCTATGGAACCTTTCAATTCAGTTTGTTGCTGCAAACACCTCTTGTTTTCTTCACTATGCCACTACACTCTGTTGCACTTTTCCCATTCATCTCGAAATTGCTGAACATTTTCTTCAACTTTTCTTAACCCAATTTCTATTTTTACTCTCAGAATTGCTTTGAATACTGCCCCAGATATTTCTCTAGGTATTTCTCTAGACATTGCTCTTGATACTGCTTTTGTCTCAGCCAAAACTTGAGACATTTCCATCTCATTGACTGCAATTTATTCCTCTTTCTTAAATACTTTCAACCAATATTTCAAACATTAATTAATTACTTAATTCCCTTCAAGCACCTATGTCTTGACAATCTTTAGTAATTGCCCTTCAATTATTTGACCATTTCTATTAGTCAATTCAATCTTCCTCAGTGCCAAGATTGTTTCATCTCCAATTTGAGACACAATAGCCTCACTTTCTTCCTTATGGATTTCTTCTTTCTGGTCACTAACCAAAGTTTTTTGTGACACTATCTCATCCCTCTCTATCATAATGGAATTCCAATTCTCTGCTCTTGTGGCAGTCCCAAAGGTTTTTCCATCATTCTTACCTTGGCTCTCTAAGTAAACCAAATCTTCTTTGTCCTCAATAGGAACAAATTCCCTCTCATAAGACATGGCTGTCTCTTCCCCAATAAGATTGTTTCCTTGATTAATTAAGGAATGTGTAGACTCCTTATACAACAATAAATCATATTTTCCTTTGTCATTGCTTGACAACACTTCCAGCTGTCCATCTATACTGACTAAATATTTCACACTTTCATCTTTTCCTATGCACCCCTCAAGGTACTTCATCTCTTTATCAAAACTATTAAAATATATCTCATTTACCTGAGGTTTCCATTCACAATTAGACTCATATTTCTCTAAGAGTTTCTCCAGCAATAACATCTCCTGTTAGCTTCTTAAAGCACTGTGTATTTATGCTTAACATCTTCCTCATTATGCCTTACCAGATAACTTTCAGCTTCACTTAAGACAATTCCATAATATGGATTGTCTTCTACAATACTTGCAAACACATTCAATTTGTCGGCTTTAAGCCCACAAGACTCAATGGTATTATTTGATGACTCAAACATCAAATATTTCTCTGGCTGTTCCAAGTCTTATATAAGACTTAGAAAATCCTCAATGGCATTCTTTTCAATTCCCCAAGCATAACATCTGAATTCTTGATTTCCTCCTTTGTCTCTTTCAATTCTTAGTCATCATCATATGCCAAGTCTTCCTTGTTTTCATCTTTCACAGTAGGCTGGAAACCATCGCTTTCACTCAGCTGTGCATGTCCATGTACATGAGACTCGGCTGTCTCATTTTCTTCTTGAACAGAGTTCACATTCTGTCCTCTTCCTTCATCCTTTATGACAATATTAGCAAATTGTCTTTCCTCATTCTTTGTACCGATAGACATACACAAAATATCAGTTTCAAAATATTGAGACCTCTTGGTCTCACTTGAAGCTTTAGTCTTTAAGACTTCCCTCAAACACTCTCTTGCCTTGAGTATCTCTTCTTCATACTGAGAATTCATTAGTTGCTCTCTTCTCCTTTGTAGCTTATGCCACTTCAACTTTGTTTTCACAATAAAACCACATCTCTGATCTTCCTCCTCCATCTATAAAAGATCCATCATTAATTTTAGATGGACTTTTATCTCAACCTTCTCTCTCTCATACTCTTCATCACTCAACTTCCTCCATAGTCCATTTTCCTTGGCATTTTCTTTCCTCCCTTTTTGGCTGCCTCCTAAACCTATTCTATGACCCCTATTAGTCATATTCTTGAGTTTTCTTTCACTCTTTCTAAGCTACACTAGCCTCTGCAGTAATAGTCCTCCCTGCTACACCTCACCTCGCCAAACCTCCTCTATGCTTGGTCTTTCGGCAAGTACTGGTCCTCTTTCTAGAACCCTCCTGAGCACTTCTCTATGCTCCTTCTAGGATTTCTCCCACAACTCATCTGCATTAGAACATAATTGTCCTCTTGTACTTCAATCCTTAGTTGAAATACTAGGTCCTTAGTCACACTTCACTTTCTATCAGAAACCCTTACTAGTTTCCTTCATCACTATTTTCAAAGATTATGACTTCTTTGTTGAGATGTCTTCACTCCTTTTGCTATCCCTTGCATGCATACACTCCTCCCAAAGTAGATATCTATTCCTATAAATTACTTCTCATGATACAAGCCTCTTCTCCACTTGCATGCAAACTCTTCTTTTTTTCAGAATGATGTTGGTATGCCTTCTCATCTTCACAGAACACTCTCTTGTTCTTGTGTTCTTTCTCTCTTCACCAGAGTAAACTTACTCTATTCTCGCTACTTCTGGGTCTCTTTGTCTATCTATCTCCATGGCTTCCAGATGTGCTTGTAGCTCCCTCATTTCCTCCATAACTTATGCTTTCGCCGCTGTTCAACCTCTATCATGACCTCTTGCTCTTCCTATGCATGAAGCCATCATCTTTCACTAAGCCTCTACAATAAAAGTTCTCTTTCACACTACTACAACTTACCTCACCAAGCCCCTTCTTTGTACTTGGTCTTTTGGTAACCTGGGTTCTCTATCTAGAACCTCTTGAGCACTCTTCTTTGCTCCTTCTAGGATTCTACTGCTACACTTCTCTCTCACACGAGCTTCTCCTTGCTCTAATACCAAAATTGGTGCAGGCCGAATCAACAACAGCCAACCCAACCAGCACCTCTAGGATCTGGTGGCTACTACACTTGGCACGATTGCCAAATTTATCCCTTGGCCAAATTCTGCTCTAAAATTACTTCCCCACAATTCTACTTCCACAACAGCTTTTCTGCAACAGGATTTTCTGCAACTCTATTTCCGCAACAGGCTTTCCGCATGCAGGTTGCGGGATGCGGGATGCGGTATGTGGGATCAACTTTCCAAAGTTTCTCCCCTGCAACTTTCCTTCCCCAACTTTTCCTCTGCAATTTTTCCAACTGTTGGATCTTTGCGACCTTCTCCACGACCATCGATCTACTCTTTGATGCAGATCTCAGATATCTTTGTAGATCTGTTATCGCCCTTGCAACTTCCATTGTAGATCTCTCCTAGACCATCAGATATTCGTCTGCAGACTTGATCCCCACTGTTCATTCTCTGCAAAACTTGTTAATGGCAACAAATCTACATGTTGCGCTGATTGATCAAAGAATCGATCAATCCAGCCTACAATCTTCAAGATTCATTATCCTAACACTTCTATGCATGCATTTATGATCTATTTCAACTATTCAAGCAACAATTTGATGCGTGAATCAACAAATTTACAGAAATACACGGATGTTCAAAAAACCGCCGAAGTCGTCTCTTCACAGATACATCATTCAAACAGTAAATGCATCTAGACTAATAACACTAAAAACACACAGCTAATCCTTCTATTAAGCAACAAAACAAACACACAACTCGGCTCTCCTTCTTCAATCTTCTAAAAATATTTACAAGTGGAAGCTAGACGCAGGTCTGGTCTTCCCTTCTGCGAATTGGAATTCTAACCCTGAAGAATAGAACCCCCTATACTTCTCTAATCTACCTATTTAAGCTAACCTGTTATCTCCCCCACCGAGTGGTCCTGCAACTGAAAACAAACCACTACCAAGCATGATGAAAACGTCCATATCACAATAAACAACCTGTGGCTTGATCTCCACACAAGGAGTCATGATCTGCCATCATTCGTATTGCCGCTAACAAACTATGACTCATCAAACAACCAAAAATATGCCACAGCATGTGACCAACTCATCACATTGTTGGCATGCCACAATGCTCCTGCATCACGTTAGTTACATGACTCATCCTTTACTAACACCTATCATATTAGATATTTTATCCTATCTAGACTTGTTAGGAAAATAAAATAATTTACATGAAAGTTTACAATGTATCTACAACTAAGCCCTCCTTGGGAAAATGTCTAGAGCTTAAGGTCCGATCATAAATTTAGTAGTTGGTCTTGAGAGCTAATGCTCTTGCATTAGAGGGAAGACTTGTAATATACCTAACGTATATTACTAGTATTTAATAATTATCAATTTATAATGTAATAAGTTCTTATGCAATTCAATATCCTTTTTTTTCCTTGGAAAAAAAGCGTAATTTTATTTCAGCAAAAAGCCAACAAAATTACATTTTGTAGATGCAAAAGCATTATGTGCAAAATTCACATAGTCAAAAAATCAGACCAAAGGTCTGAGAAAAAAACAAAAAATCTAGATAATACATCATTGTACCAAGAAATCAAGGGTTAAAAAAAATCCTCTAATTTCCCTTTTTTCCCCTTCTTCTTTGTTTTCAATACTGTCCATCCTCCCTGTAGTGGCGCATCTACAATCAATTGTTTGCTAGCCACCTCCTCTGGTTATTGAACATAAACTTGTTCTTTATCAGAATCTGAACTTCTTGATTCATGTGCATGCTTTAGTCCACTCAAATAGTCATCCATATGAATCACAACATTTGTTTGAGTTTCTTCACCAGAGTTCTTTTGTCCTAATGTCTGTGCATCCACTGATTCAAATTTCATCAAATTTTCCTCATGTTTCTGTAACTCTTGTTGCTCTTCGTCCTCACTCTCCTCGTCCTCATCTAGAGGTGGAACATAGTCTGCTTGCTAATTTTTATGATTTGTAGTTGACCCCTTTTTCTTCTTTGGAAACTTTTTAGAAAGGGGGCATGAGTCTTGAAGATGACCCATCAAATGACAAAATATACACCTAAAAGAAGTATTTTCATAGTCCAAACTCTGAATCTAGTTGAAATATTCATGTTTCAGTTGTAATCTATTAAGGAGACCTTTGCTAAGGTCTATCTCCACACAAATTCTTGCATAAGTAAATAAACCATGTCCATTCCTTTCTCTATCACTTTTGATAAAACTCCCTAGAATATTGCCAATGTTTTCGAGTACTAAATGATGCCAGAATGGTAGGGGCAAATTTGGCAACCTCACCCATAGCAGAATCTTGGTTATCACCATGGAGTTTGCATCAAACTCAAGAAACAAAGGGGTTATGGAGAGCCCAGCTCTCCCCCAAAACTAAGGACCCTACATAAAAATCTTCTGATAATCTTCCTGGGATTCAAACTGAACAACAAAGAAACCCTTGGAACATAAGAGGATTTGACAATTGGTTGTCCAATTTGTGTGAATCCATTGATGAAGATCAAAACATCTGGGCCAAAACCCATTAAAGTGACAAATGACAGCTATAGATTGCAGTGTACTAAAAAGTTGTTTTACCTGTGGGTTCTTGATCTCCAAGATTGGTGTGGATTCCAATTTTTCCACTAAATAGGGTCTAGGCTGGGAAGAAAATGAGGACGATGTTTGTGACACCTTTGGACGAGCTACTTCCTTATAAGACGAAGGACATGAGGGTCCTCTTTTTCCTTCTACTCCCCCCACAAATGATGCATCAGAGAAATAGATGAGTTCTTGGAGATCTAACAATTTATCCTCCTAGAATCTTCCTGCAACACTTTACCTTTGTGAAGAAAGTAAAAAGAGGTTCTAGGAAAACCCTCTCTTCACTCTAGTACAAATTTTAGAGTCTCCATTGAATCTGAAGCATGAACCCACACCAAATCGACTTCCCACAAGGAAATTTTATACAAAACTGATAACTGTCTATTTCTGCACTAACTCCAAATTCAAAGGAGGTAATGGAAGAAAAAGAGGGCACCACCACCCATGAGAAAGAAGAAAGAGCAAAAAATGGGTCTATCGGATTCAGAACCTCGAGGTAGCAATACTGGAGCAGCAGTTGAAAATGATATTTGGGGATTCCAATCCTCCTTTGAACTTCCTGCATGATTTTTCTGATGGTGTCTGTTGCTAACATACAAAGGCATTCTAGCTGTCCCGACAATCAGCTTCACAAATATAGGGAAACCCTTGGCTTCTTCTACTTTATGTTCCCTTTCATCATGTTCTTGACTAGCTTGATTCCAAACGGACGACGTTCCAGTACCTTCTCAATCTGAGGTCCCAAGAGCCTGGTCTACCTCCACTCCTGTTCTCAGCACATGCATCTGATCTATTGTTTTCAGGGTTGACTGATATAGGCCAATGCGAGGGGAAAGAGGGCTTGATGTATTCTGATGGACGAAGGGAACTGTCGACCGCACAACCCGGTGCATGCAAGTGGTTTTCCTTTTGATTTTTCTTTGGCTTCAAGCATCAAAATACGGCTTGGATTGAAGCACCAGAGCCCTAGATCGGGCTGAAATCCCTCCCTGCGCCTGCGCAGCTCCACTACACCCTTGTTGTAGGAGCAAAGCAGGGTGGTCGATGGCCATTACTAGGGTTTCCAGAGTCCCTTCTCAATCTTTCTTCCATCTTCCAGCTCCTTTACAATGTTTTCGTATTTATTCAAAGTCCATGTAGTTCAATATCCTATATAATATTATAATGTAATTATTAATGGTTGCACCCTTTTCTCGAGGGGATGTGACTTATCATTTTGTGTATTATATATACATCAAATGCATATCGAGAAAGATATGAAATATAATATAATACAAATATATAATAAAAGTATTTATTCTTATATGGAATGTACTCTTAATATGGATGCTACGGTCAAGTAACACATTGGGTTTCTTGGATTTATTCATGATATTGTGGTGTCATTTGGCACTACTGATGATAGGGACGAGTCATATAGAGCCTCTCATGGTAAGAGGGTGGCATTTAACACCACACAAGCTAGTACTAAGCATCATACATTCCCACATCCATGCATATCTTGTGGTAAATTTTGATACAAGCTTTCCTCTTGTTGACCCATTTTCTATTCAACACCATTGTGATCAACAACTCTACATGAAGCAACATCTTTGAAAGTAAAAGTTTCAAAAGAAACATGGAATAATACAATATTTATTCCATATGAAAAGGGTTCTATTAATCCATAAGTTGGATTGCTTGGAGAGTTCCTTTTGGTTGATCTAGGACTTTGCAAACTTGATTTATTAGTAAGAGGATTTGAGCTACTAAAACGCACATGAACGTTTTGTAATGAACATGATTATGTTTATATTTTGGTATGAATTTGTCTCAAGCTTCAATTGATTCTTTCTTTGGCCGTGCCCATGATTGTACTAGGTGACCTATAATGGAAACTAGTTTTGTGTACATAAAAGATGACTAGGTAAGTAAGTCATTGTTCCCTAAAAAGTTCACACATCTGCTTTATAAATGTAATAGTTGCTTAATCGTTTATAGGTGGTGGTGAAACTTAAGAGCAAGCATATCAATGGTACTTTGACAAAGAAGAAAATATTAATATATGTGTTTTTTTTAAATCTACTATAATTTGTTTTTGCGAACTTCTTTTAATAAGTATCAAACCTGGTGATATGGCAGTCATTATGCATGATGATTACCAAGACTTGCCTACTTGGCATGGAAAAGAGTTAGTGGCAGGATTAAGAACATAGGAGATATCCTAAATGATTTTATTTTTGAAGCATGAGTTTTGTTGTTGTTTTAATGTGCTAATTGGGTTTTCTCTTAACATTTCTTAGTTTAGAAAAGAACCATGATTTATATTTTGATTTTCATCTGCTTTTCAGGAAGGTCATTGAAATGTCGTTAAGAGTAATTTAAGGTAGGGTTTAATTTTTTTTAGAGGGATTTAATTTTATGCCTAGATAAATCATATGCTTCTGAAAATCCATGGGTAGGGTATATCTTATAGAAAAAATGATTGGATGTGTTTACAGAGAATTTGATCATTGGAATATGAAACTTGGTTGTGTTCTTACATGTATTGATTATTGTAATATCTTCTTGCAAATTATATTCCTTCTATTGTTTTGGTTTATGTCCAAGAATGTTCTATAATTTATGGTTAGGGTGTTGCAATGAATCCATATTATTCAATCTATCCTACATCTTTATCCCAAGGAAAACATATGGACACAATTAAATTTGGAGCCATAAGTGGACACTTCAAATTGGATCAGAGTGGAAAACTTTCAGTAACAATCATATATTATAAATGCTCCTAACTCGCTATTTTTGTTTGTAGCTAGAAACCACATATATTAGCACTGATCAAATGTGTTGGGCGTCATATTTAATAATATTTATTTAATGTGTTGAGGGAATTATATTGGATATTTGTTTCCTTTCTTTAAACATAATAGTAAACAGGTTTTGTAGCTTTGAAATACAAAATCAAAATTGTAGCAAATGTGCATAGAGGAAGAGTAAGACATGTATAATAAGAAATACAACTTTTCAGTAGAGGTCCTCATAATTAAACTATTAGAATATTAGCTAGGAAATTTTTTGTTCATGTCAAGAAAGGATTGAGTTCCAATTTCCGTTACTTCCTTATTTTAATGCACTCCAAGCTGCAATAGGTTTTTTGGTGTAGCAATGCGATGTTCATGGACATGAAATCAAGAAGATAAAATTTGGAAAAAATACCAAATATGAATTCAATGACAAATTCCTTGAATCTTTGATGAGAGCAACAAAAATAACAGGTTAGTAAAATCAGATTTCTTCATACCTCTCAAATTTCCACCACCAACCCAATGCAAGATATGAATTTGGTGCTTCTCTATTGTCATTGTTATTAAAAGTGAAGCTCTATGTTCTCCTTCCTCCTCCCAAATTTCTCCCATATTTGCTACCCACATTTCATACTCATAGTTGAGATTCATACTTTCTCCAAATTGCTCTACTCACAATTTATACTCATAGTTGAGATTCATAGTATGAGTGCCTTCAACTCCTCTTTTCAAAATTATATTATGTTGATTTCACCTTGGCCAATAATAAACATATAAGAATATCATCGTACAAACGCATATAAATTAGTAGCTACTTGATCAAATTCTGGTTGTATCTACAAGAATTGGGTTGCTTTGTAATGCCCCAACTTTACTAGTTGTATTGGTAAACATATTTCCTATCTACCCAATGTATCTCTATGTCTATGCTTGTGGCATCTTGGTGTTGGAATTATTTTCCACCTATCACATTTCCCATTACACTAATATTACTTTTCCATGCTTGCTACTTTTTCCATTACCGAGACAGACAATTATTTAAAGCATTTTGATATTACCAAGATGTTGTTTAATAGAAGTTGATATTACTCGGATTATCTCCATTGGTCTAAGAGTCCACTTCAATCTTTCTGGTGATCCAATAACACTGAGTACAGGACACAATTTTCAATTCAATTTAATAAAATTTTATCAAGTTTTGCTTAAAATTGGGATTCAACTTACTTCATCACTATTGAGATTGAGGATCATAGCACCTAGCAATATCATAAAGCGTTTGATTTAATAGGTAGAGTAGATCTAGATCCAATAGATGGATATGGCCAATAATTGGCTAAGAGAGAGGCCTTAGAGGCATGCAGACAAGCTTATGGAATAATAACCATTTAGTTTAGTGAATTACTATGATCAGATTGATGTTGATGAAGGAAAAATGGGCCATGGCAACAAATATAATTTTCAATAATTATCAAAACTTGTACATGTCAATATAACTAAAATTGTTTACAAGAGATATCTATTTTTACACAAAATTATTATCAAACTTTGCACATATTGACGTAAATACCAAAAGGTTTATAGCAATGAAATACCAACACCAAGGATTCGAATTCGATGGGCAAAATTCCCATCACAAGGCATTTTTCCTTTTGAATACTGTTAAATTCTTTTATAAACCATCTGAGTGAACACACAAATAATCAATGACAATGTATATTTGACATTTAGTTATTCTTTTAGTCCATCATTAATTTTTATTAAATGTAGATTATAGTACATGTACGAGGGGGTAGACCAATATGTGTATACTATACAAGAGTGACAAGACCATGGTTACCAATTGAAAGCCTTGTGCAGTTTCAGAGTCCTGATTCTGATTGCTTATTCAATGTGAATCTTGGAGGCTTTAATGGACAACTACGTGTAAGTTTATAACATCATAGTTAAATTTTAAGTGTTAACATGATTGTAACCACGTGGAGATGGCAACATAAGGGTTGAAGCTTGGAGCTTGTGTTACCAAATTCTCAGTAGCATTTTGTAAGAGAGACCCAAGGATGGTAGATATACACATATGTTGTCTTTGGAGGTAAAATCATTATATATATATATATATAATTTCTTGTTAATTTATTCTTTATGGCTACTAAATTATATTTCATGCAAATAAAAATGTATATAAATCAATATATTTAAGTTTAAAATTGATTTTTATGATTAAAAATGTTCCGGTTCATTGTGTGTAAATTGTAATATATTATAATATATAACTTTCATTAACAATAAGGTGGGTGGTGGTTAAAGATGGTATTAATTTGAACCACCCACTAACTCTTGCTTCTTATGGACCTTAGTTGAATCAATTGCAGGATTTTAGACACCAAGATGTTCTCCTAGTATTGAAGAGTTGTCTATTTTTAAGAAAAAATATTATAGAGCTATATATCTAGGATTTGTAGCGAGTTTGACTATTATACCTAGAAATTGATAGATATTGGTGAGCTTGCTTTTTATTTGTCCTCTTTTTCTCCTTGTTGGTTTGCTATAAAAATGATATAAACCCTCATTTAATGATTCAAACTCTATAAACTCTATTTTAGAAGTGGTTTTTGGTTCAACTAAAGCATAATTGGGCAATAGAATAGTTTATTTTCATGCTATTCACAACTAAGTTCTAGAGTGGTTTGGATGTTTTTTTATTAGGATTAGTAACAACTAAGTTATAGAGTGCTTTGGATTATCTTTTATTAGGATTAGGTATATGTAAGGCAGCTAGTGTGGTTCCCGAGGATGTTCGTTGCTAGGCTATTGGGGCGTGGAATCTATAATAAAAACCATTTTTTATAAAAAAAAACATGTATAAAACCAATTTTTAATAGAAAGGCAGTATTTTGAATTAAAATTGATTATGGATTAGTGATTTTTTAATTAGAATTTTTTTATCCAAATTTAATTTGTTTTTTTATCAAAACTTTCATTGGTGATTGACACAATTTTAGATAAAACATTCTATCATGAAAAATATAGAAAAACAAAAAGTTTTTTTTAATTAAAATTATGTTATGGAAATTTTAATTTTTTTTAATCAAAACTTTATTGTTGAATACACCATTTTAGATAAAAACGTGAGGACTATAGATACAGAAAAGAAAACGTCAAAATTTTAATTTTTTAATTAAAATTTTGTTATCAAAGTTTTAATTTTTTCAATCAAAACTTTTCTGTGAATAACACAATTTTAAATACAAGCATTCTATAATGGGACTCTGTGAATCTCTATGCTTCCTGACACTAGCATCCCCTGCTGTCAACGAATTAAAATCGAAACCATGGAAAATGAATCTCTGAATCTGATGGCGTAAATTAAAATGAATCCGAGGAACATGGTGTTCCTGGTACAACCATTGCTTTGCCTTCATCCCGCGAAGCTCACCATCGTATCAACCCTCACAGTCAATGCCAACGCTTATATCAATCCTGTTACAGGTACGAATGCCAACAACAGCGATGGAGATATTACTAGTTTCTGCAAACAGGGCCGAATTAAAGATGCGCTTCACATCTTGCTTAGTATGGACGAGCGAGATATTCGTCCGAACCCCTCTACTTTTGCCTCTCTCTTGCAGTGCTGTGTCAACCTGAAAGCTTTGGCAGAAGGCAAACTAGTCCATGCGCACATAACAGAAACCGGATTCATCCCAGACGTCTATTTGGAAACCAAACTTGTGATATTGTATGCCAAATGCAGAAGTCTGGTGGATGGCTGCCGAGTCTTGGACGGTATGCTGAAAAGAAACGTGGTTTCATGGACTGCCATGATTGCAGCTTATGCCAAGAATGGATTTGAGGAGGAGGCGTTGAATTTGTATCGCCAAATGCAATTAACAGGATGCCAACCCGATCAGTTCACTTTTGCGAGCATTCTTCCTGCTTGCGCTAACATGGCATCTCTGCAACAGGGTAAGGAGATCCATGAAGACATAAATAGAAGTGGGTATCAATTTAATGTTTTTGTGGGAAGTGCTCTTATCGACATGTATATGAAATGTGGCAGTTTAGAGGATGCACGCAAAGTGTTTCACGAAATGCCTGAACGAAACGTGATTTCATGGACTAATATGATTTCCGGGTATGTTCAGAATGGATTTGTTAATGAAGCCCTAGTGCTATTTGACACAATGCCTGAACGAGATGTGGTTTCATGGAATGTCATGATTGCAGGATATGCGCAATGTGGGCAGGTGGATGCGGCGCTGGAGCTCTTTCAGAAAATGCCAGTGAAAGATGCAATATCCTGGAATGCCATGCTTGCAGCATATACACAAAATGGGCGTCTTGAAGAGGCCTTTGGGTTCTTTCAGAAAATGCTGGAACGAAATGTTGTTTCATGGAACACAATGATTGCTGCTTATGCCAGGCATAACCAGGGTGAGGAAGCTTTGAAACTTTTTAAACAAATGAAACAAGCAGGTATTCAATCTGATCAGTTTACTGTAGTTAGCATTCTTCAGGCATGTTCCAACTTGACTGCTTTGGAACATGGCAAGGAAATTCATGAAGAGATAACTAGAAATGCATTCCAGTCTAGTATCCTTATTGGGTGTTCCCTTATGGATATGTATGCCAAATGTGGTTGTGTAGAAGATGCATCCAAAGTGTTTAACAAAATGCCTGAAAGAAACATGGAACTGTCCAATGTGATGATTGCAGGATATGCACGTAATGGGTATGTTGATGAGGCTTTGAAACTCTTTCAAGAAATGCATAACCCAAATGTAGAATCGTGTAATACAATGATTGCAGGTTATGTAAACAATGGGCTTTTTGATGAAGCCCTGAAAATTTATCAGCAAATGAAACTGACAGGTGTTAAACCTGATCCAGTTTCAATCATCAGTATCCTCCCTGTATGTGCCAACTTGTCAGCTCTCCAGCATGGAAAAATGGTCCATAAAGATATAATCAAAACTGGATTTATGTCTGATGTCTTTGTGGGGAGTGCCCTTGTAGACATGTATGCCAAATGTGGGAATATAGAGGATGCTCGCCAAGTGTTCGATGCAATATCTTCAAGAGATGTGGTCTCATGGAGTGCAATGATTGTAGGTTATGCTGTAAATGGTTATGGCAAGGAGGCCATACAACTGTTCGAATGCATGCGGGAGTTTAACATAAGACCAAATCATGTCACTTTTGTTGGCGTTCTAGCTGCATGCTGCTATGCAGGCCTAGTGGATGATGGCTGGAGTTATTTTAATTGCATGAGCAGAGATTATAAAATCACACCGCTTGTGGAGCATTATTGCTGCATGGTTGACCTCCTTTGCCGTGTTGGGTGCTTGGATGAGGCACTTGAGTTCATCCACAGAATGCCAATAAAACCTGATGCTGCTGTGTGGGGGTCTTTACTTACTGGCTGTAGAATCCATACTAATGTAAAACTAGGGGAATGTGTTGCAGAATATCTTTTTGAGGCAGATGCTAAAAATCCTGCCCATTATGTACTGCTCTCAAATATATATGCAGCAGCTGGCAGGTGGGCTGACATAGGAAATGTGAGGCAAATGATGAAGACAAAGAAGGTGAAAAAGATGCCAGGTTGCAGCTGGATTGAAATTAAGAACAAGGTGTATGCTTTTGTTGTAGGAGATAAATCGCATCCACATATGCAGCAAATTTATGAAAAGTTGGAAAGCTTGTCTGGGCAGATGAAAGAAGCAGGCTATGTGCCCAACATGAATGCTGTGCTGCGTGATGTGGAGGACGAGCAGAAGGAACATGTTCTCTGCCATCACAGTGAAAAAATGGCCATTGCATTTGGGCTTTTGAACATGCCCCCTGGAATACCTATTAGGATTGTAAAGAACCTTAGAGTATGTGATGACTGCCACTCTGCCATCAAGTTCATATCCAAGATTGTTGCACGGGAGTTTATTGTGAGGGATACCAACCGTTTTCACCATTTCAAGGAAGGACAATGTTCGTGTGGGGATTACTGGTGATGCTAGGTGAAATAAGAGCCAACATAAGCTTGTGTGAATAATTTTTTTTGGTGCAATCAAGCTTTATACCCCCATTTTGGCATGCGTGAATGCAACATGTATTATGTCAAAACATCTTAACTTTGTTAATGGGAGCCAAGAAAAATACCCCAATGGATACGGATGTACCCAAGCTTAGGATGTAAATATTTCAATGTGGTTTTACCTTGCTGCAGCAGAGAACATTTTCATCATAGTTTATTGTCAAGTCATTAAGGCTGGCAGTGAGCCCTGTCTGCTTTCCCTTCGAGATTGGGATTTAGAAGTTGCCCTATTGATTGATTGGATTGAACACTTGTACATATCTTTGCCTCAACTTGGATACAGCTTTCTCATATTGATGTTGTTCATTGGTAGAGTGGAGAGCAGCTCCTGAGCAATTTGATGCACCTATTTTTTTTGCAGAGTAAGGTTTTTGGGTGAAAGCCCATATTGGTTCACTATTGGTTATGCGTGGCACTTCTTGCAGTTTCATAAGAGAATGATTCCCTCGACATTGTAAATTGTTTATTGTGACGAGTTTTATCTTTTGTGCTGCATTATTAGAAAGCAAATTAATGTGGACAAACATTCGGATTAAAATTTTACAATGAGGAGCTATTAGTCTACAGGATTTGGATAGCAATTTAAGAAGTGCCTCAATCTTAAAGGCGAGGCATAGATTCGCTACATGGACCAATTAATGTTTTTAGTTACTGCCACTGAACCACCATGTTCATCTCAATGATTGTTCCCAGGAAATTATGGCACTGGATATATTTGGTTATCACAGGGGTTATTACTGATGATAAGAAGCAATTACCCTATGCGTGCATGCGTATGAACTTATATTATTTAGCTTTCAATTAGAGCTGAATATTAGGTAGTAATTTTTGCTTGTAATTCATGTCTTTGAGAATTGGAGAATTAAAAAAAAAAAGCTAAAGCGGGGTGAATCATTGTGTGGATCATACTGCAAACTAAGTCATCAAGATTAGAACTAGGAATAGAGCGTGACAACCTTTAAAGGGATTAACATGTATATAACGAATCTTTGCCAATGTTTGTACTTTAAACAAGACTTTTACATACTAATGAATACTTACATATTGTTTGAGAGTGCTTTGTGATGGCGAAAGACTTCTGTCTATGCATCTTATTCATCCAGGGCACTTAAAGCTTTCTCGTACATTAGTATTGTTATTAAAGTTTCATGGTTAAAGACAGCTGTTGCCAACAAATGTCACTATTGTTAAGTATATGTTGTTATTCATGTATCCAAGAATAACTGCCCTTATAGAGGAGAATTATAGAAAAGAAACCAATTGGCTAGTATCTAAGGTTGACAGGCGCTATGGAGCAAAGTTATCAAGCTTGGCTTAGCTTACTTGAAGAGTCGAGGTTGAACACATTGCAAAGAGATGAGATTTGTGGTTAAAAAATAATGCTTCCTACTACAATTAAGATAATCAAAGTATGTATATACAATGAATTTCATAACAAAAAAATGTTTTTAAAGGAAACATCTACATGCTATGTGTCATAGAGTTTGTCTATAAGCATCTTCTAGTACCATATTGCCAAATAGAGTTAGTCTATAAGCATCTTCTAGTACCAAATTGCCAAATAGATTAAGAGTCAAGACAATAAATGAATAATCATAAAAAATACTAGAACATGTTAATTGGCTTGCAAAACTAAAAGAGCCTAAAACATCATCAACATGAACTAAGTTGCGGGAATCATGTCCAAATTGGGTAGTGGTTCATCATGGTCATTGGGGTTTCTTTGCAATCATCTTACACAGGCTTCGACTATGTCATAATGGTATCCCACCCATTATATATCTATTTAGGCTTCAGAGGCTCCTTTGTAAGTGCCAATGAACGAGCCAACTTGATCTATGGTAAGATCTCTTGGAGAAACTAGTAAGATTTGTTGTGATGAACGGTTCCAATAAATTATCTATGACAATTTACATATTAATATCGTAGTCATAATACTAGGTAAACAACTTGCCAAGCTGAGATTTTTTTGAGTAGCATTCAATTCCTTCTTTTATAAATGAAAATATGACTTTATTCTAACAAGTTGCCATGTTGCACTAAATTTGACAGCTAATATGACTACTTTTCCAGGAATAGGAATAGGGCAACATTGACTATAGTCTTAGAAACCTAGTGCCAATTACAATTTGTAAAATCACAATACTAGAATAAACGTTTCAAACTTTTGTTTTTCTCCCATAGATAAAGCATTTTGTCTATCACAATCCCAATTGAATGTCTTTATCTTATTTACTAAGCCCCCCAATCCTAGGGACCAAGTAAATAAGGTCGTCATCTCTATTGGTGGCTTCCACACTTTAAAGTCAAAAGAGACAAGCCTTCTATCAAGATTTTAGTGTCCATGACTTTCTCAATTGGTTGTGAATTGGCCATCAAGAATAGTCTTTTTACACAACAATACTCTATTGCTTTGTAGGTGTGTATGATTTCAAGGCCACTCTTTTATTCCATTATGGAGCATGTCCACCAAAGTGGGTAGGGGGGCTTGGAGGCCAACCATAATCATACTATTATCAAAGAGGATTTCCTTAATGCACTCCATGACAAGCCTATCTAGATTTGTTAGGAAAAACTTATCTTTTGAGTATGACCATAGAAAGTAATATTCAATATATGATTCAAGAGTACCAATGATCTTATTGATGCCTCTTCAAAAAAAAATGTAGGGGTTAGGACCAAGTGTTTTCCTAAGACCTTACCATTGTAGAGAAACATTAATGACCACCACAAATATTGTTTATTAAAATCTAAGCTTGATATGAGTGAAATCCCTTCCTTGATGCAACTAGGCTAAATGGTCTCCCAAAATTTTCATAAGTTTTTCCCATAAGCCTTTCATATTAATTTGTTTTGGTGTGTTAGACAAATCCACACTTGTAAAATAGTTCAAATGGTCTTGAAATCTGTTTGAAGAGCATGCAACATGTAGAAACTTTATCCCATGTGTCAATGATAAATTCCTCTCCGTTTGGGTTAGTGCATGCCAACCATAGGGGGTCTCTAACCAGTGTTATCTGCTGCAAATAGTACACTTGTAAAATCTGCATTAAAACATGGATAAAAAGCAATGAAATGTGGTTTTTGTAAGTACTAGAACATCATACATATGAGTCTAAATGAAAACACTAGTGTGTTTGATCAATCTAATGCTGCAAAATGAGCTAAAATGACATGAAAAGCCTATAAATTAAACTCAAATATGCAATTAAAAGTTTATAGTAGTGAACAAGCTCACTCTTTTGATCATTGTCATTTCTCGAAATCAGTGATAAAGTGACTAAAACAATAGTTAAAGCTACCTTTGGCCAACAAGCTAATGTTGCCAAAGAGTTATAATGGGAAGTTTTGCTTTAAAATGGAGGAATTTTCGACATTACAAAAACATACAAATGACAATAAGTGAATAAAAAAATGCTGCAAATAAAGGATAAATTCAAAGTCTAGGCCTAAAATGCTACCAAAATCACTGTGTAAATACAATCACAGATCAATAAGATAGAGGAGCTAGAAAATCAAGCATAATCTAACTTCATTTTGCTTTAAATCAAGAGGTTGGTCCATCGTAGAGATGCATACAAGCTGGTCCAATAACATCCCTGGAAATAAATAAAAGAGCATAGAATAAGAAGAAGATAGAAGGAGGGGAATTGTTGTTGTTGATGATAAGAAAATCCAACCTTAGACAATGCATCCTCCTTTTAATGATTTCAAACCCTAAATGGTCATGGAATGATATCATGTGCCTTTTCCAAGTGTCCATGCTTTCTCATGTGCTTCACCGTTGAATTCATGTACTTCACCCTGTTGGATGGCTAAACTAAGTGGAGCAAGTATCATGCATGCATCCTGTTCTAGTTTAGTTCATCCCAGTCTCACATATGCTCTCTAATTCTTCCATTTGTCACAATGGGGGAGCACCACTTGTCATACATGCATTGCAACCACATGTCATGCATGTATGGATCACAACTAAAAGAATATGATATAGTCTGCATGCTTGAATATTTGGCATGTAAAAACATGCATGCCTATGCATGCACCATGCAACGCCATGTAACTCAAACCCTAACTACTGAAAATAGAAGTATCTCACATGTCATCCCAAAAAATATCACTAGAATCCTGAGCTCGCAAGGATGACGAAAAATATGATAATCTATGCTATGTGGACCTCTCTATCTCCTAAAAAATGGGGCAGCTACTAAAAATAAACATCTCCTCTAATATTGATGAAAAGCCTATGAAATGTTTATGACTTTGAGCCTGTATCATATCATTGAATCATCCTGCATTTGAATCCCGTGGAAACCAACCTCTAACCTATGAAAGTTGTCTCTTTGGAATGAGTATGAATACTAGCTAGATGAAACAAGTTGGCTCTTAACCCTCAAAATTTGCATATGGAAAGTCTGGGAGTTAACATGGTGTTATCATTAAAGTGTGAAGGTTGAGATCCTTCTAGAGTTTGTTTTTCAAAGTGGGGTTCCATATGTGATGCAATTCCTTGGTATGAATTTTCCAAGGCTCTTCTCCCTCAATTGCAACTATGACCCATTTGGAGTAGAAGTATCGAGATTAAGTATGAGTCTTGTAATTATTGTGAACACCACCTGTGCCCCCACTTCATCACACAGAATGTTTGGGTAGGAAGCACAAGTTCCAACTCACCTTGTGAAATTCTATTTTGTAACATAAATCCCAAGGTTTCCACTATGATGATACAAAGAGTTGGAGCAAGGGACATAATGGAGAATAAGCCTTAAAAATCCTATTTCCTTTGAGTTACATTTGTTGATGGAGATACATGTCAAAGGATTAACAAACAAATTTTCAACTCCTTCAAGAAGAACTAGAGAAACCCAAGAGAGGTCCATTCCATTCCCTCCCACAAAACAATCACTTTGTTCATTATGAAGTACCCTTTGATGAACTGTGTATGGTCCATATGAAAGATTTTGGGTAGGATGTTATTGACTCTGTAGGGAATGTTGGGCCCAGGATAGAAGGGCATAATTCATATGGAATTCTGCCTAAGTAAGGGAAAAAGAGTACAAGGAAGAAGAAGAAGGAGTCGCGACATAGGAAACAACATTAAGGAAAAAGGGAAGGATGTTGTGATAGAATAAGGAAGAAAATGAGAAAGGAAAAGTAAAGGCGCGGGATGAGGAAGCTATGCCAGTTTTGTAAGCTATGACAGAAGTACAGAGTAGGAGATGTGATGACATGGCAGGATATTCGTGGAAGCAGGTCTACAGAGAAGGTAATGACCAGAAAGTGATAGTAAGGCATGATGTGGAGAAGCAGCAGTCCTTGGCGATCGTGGGTATGATCTTGGCTAGAGCTAGAAGAAACCACACACGTAATGCATTTTTGTAAGTCAGGCTGATAGCGCCTCTTTGTTTGTATTTTGCTAGAATAGGAAAGACAGCCTGTGGGATGAAGATAGTAAGTTGGCTGAGATAGCGACTGCAGTCGAGTCTGTTAGAGTCTATATCAAGTCATGATCGAGTCTGTAACAAGCATGTATGGGAATATATCGAGCCTGTAATAAGGCTATAAAAGGAGAAACCCAAGCTGTACATGGGTTAGCCGGTCAATCTATTATCCTAGTAGCTAAGTCTTGTTTAGACGCTTTTGGAGCTAAGTAGAGGATACAGTAGTTTTGAGTAGAAAACTTTGGATCGCTGAGTGCATCAGAGTAGTGGATCTACAGCTGAGTGCGCAGATGAACAGAGAGGGTTGAGTCGATCCAGGCTGTGTGCGGATCGCTAAGTAGGAGTAGAGTATAGTGATAAAGATAGAGAAGAACAAAGAGCATGAGAGAGAGAGAGAGAGAGAAGAAGTCTGTATAGATAGAAGAGAAGATCTTGAACAAAGTCTGTAGCTTTATGTACAGACAAAAGGTGCATATATTTTCTCATGCCAATGCCAAATGAAGAGCACCTTGTGGTTTTTGCCCGGATGGGTTTCTACGTTACATGCTGTGTATATGTGTGAATATTGAATAGCTTAGACAAGTGCCTATTTACTGCGTTGATGATCGATTGGTTATTATGCTTAAAGAGATAACTGTATGAATGTTGTATTTCAAGTAATGAATATATCTTTGATAACTGTTCACTGTATGCTTGCGTAAGATTGTATGAATAAGGGTGAGTAATACTCCAGCATTGATAGTTAAAGTGCAAACCACCAACCCACCTTCTCGGTCTTCGTTGGAAACCTTGGCGCAGGGCCAAGGACTTAAACACCCTCCCACACAAACTTCGGAAACATGGTTTTGGCAGTTACCCATAAGAACCGAGATATCTTGGGTGAGACGACATCTGTGTCGCAGGTGTTGTCAGCTAGGGTCTGCTCCGCCGAACCGATATCTTGGGCTTTGTTACGTTGACTAGACAGAAGAGACTGAACCTGGGTCGCGGGAGGGAAAAGGCCAATAGGAAAAAAGACCTAGGCACTAGAATTTTATATAACATTCAACAACATAATAAGCCTCTAACTAATAATTAACTCCACATTAAAATACATAGAAGAAATTTAATTAAATTTTTGTTATTGTATTCTCACCAAAATTACTTTCGATTAATTTCATCATACACTTGCATAGATCGAAACCCATCCAATTCCCATATGGCCTTGTAACAACTCATCCAAAGTCATCCCTTGTTTACATATCCTCTACAATATATTAACAATATGAAATAATATAAATCATTCTATAGCGATAATGATAATCATAACTTTATCATTCTATATTTACTATATGGTGATAATGATAGTCATGCCTTTCTTGAAGGATGCCACTTACCACATTCTACTTGTGTTTATATACAAGTCTATTGCAATTATTTAATCGTCAATTATATATATATATAAATTAAATAAATATTATTTAATTTGAATTTAAGAGATTTCTTTTAACGTTTTATAAAAAGACAAGGAAAAGTTGCAAAGCAACTAAGTCCGTGCCTACTGATTGTTAATAGTACCAAGCAATTCAATTACAACTTAAATTTAATAGTACCAAGTAGTTTAATTGATAGTATCTTTAATTGATAGAAGCCGAATTTAAAGTATACCAAAAATTTGTTAAAATTTTTGAAACAAAAGATACACAGAATTTGTTAAAATATTGGAATGAGAGATCAATGCCACAAGTGTTAGCAACATAGCTACACAAATTATAATTTTCCAACAGAATTTGTTAAAATATTGGAATGGGAGATCAATGCCACAAGTGTTAGCAACATAGCTACACAAATTATAATTTTCCAAATCGAAGTCCAATGACGATAAATGTTTATAATGGAAGGCAAGAAGCCAACAAAAACTTTGATTTTATATTGTGTGGTTCGTCCAGATGTCAATATAATACATACATTTCAATGGTTGTTGGGCTTATACCTACTATCTTTGCTCTGGCTTGTGCTAGAATCATTAATGCTTGGACCTTGAACCTTGTTTCTTTAGAGCTTAAGCCTTGGCTAGATGATGGAACGAGTTACTTGAAAAGCAGGCTGGCCCCCACGTTATTTTAATGCCAGGTATGAGGTCGGTTCGAACGCTGATGGGAATGAGGATGCTCCAGTTATTCTTAAGCCTTTATATAACCTATAGAGTAGAGGCCTTAACAAGAGAGAGGCCTTTAATCACAATAGAGTAGGCCTTGACTGAGATCTTGACTCACAATAAATAGGTCTGGACCGCCATTAAAGAGGAAGCCCGGATTGACATGTTTCGCGACCGGGTTCAGAATCTATATAGATTTATTTTGATGGGAAACACGTAGTTGGGCTGGCTAAGTGTAAGTTGCTAGATTCACAAATTTGCTGATATTCTAAGGCTACTAGATTTCCTTGCATACTGTACTAATAAAAGCAAAAAATTCAATACAACTACTACAGACAGGAGATTTAAAAAGCCGGCCGATGTAGGATATTTAATAAAGTATAAATTATTAAAATGAATGAAAAATTTGGAGTCAGATGAATCACGATTTAGTGTTGAATTTGAAAAGAAAAATTAATTTAGAAAAAGTTAATTTTATGAAGTGTTTTACCATTGAGTCCGATAAATTGTTGTTGAGTAGATATATATTTCATAATATTTAGATAAATTAAATTATTATAATTTTATTTTATTAATAACAATATTAATTATTGTTAATTTTAACAAAATTTAAAGTTAGATTTAAAATTTGATAAATACTAGTTGAATTTAATCTAAAGAAAGAACTATAAATATTATAACTTTATTGGGATCGCTAGATCTCTTAGTTGAGTGAAATAGAAGTGAAAATAAATCTTTGACAGCCAATTCAAACTTTGGGTAACACCTCCAATCATACCAAATTCCAATTGCTTTTCGGCATGGTTCGGTAAAAGCTTACCGGCCCAACGCTTAGGAGGTTTACGAGCGCAATAGAGCAGCACGAGGTCCAACAGATAATCAGCCCAGATAAGCAGTAGTAGAAAACGCTAATATCCAAAAACATTAAAATTGGGATTTAAACCCTCGAAATGATGATTTAGACCAGAAATAGTCTGCCCGATTCCGGCGGATTGGTGTATTTTTTACCAAGCACTAAATCACTAAATCATGAAATCGAACGAATGACCTTGAATTTCAACGGCCTTACGCATAAAGAGCTGCTGTGCAATATAGATCAGATTGAAACTGAGATTGAGGAGCATCGAATCAAATAGAAACTGGTGGAATGGAGAACATAAGGAGTAGGAGCAACTCAGTACTTTATATTCATTGGACATATTGCATGAAATGTATAAATTTTGTAACTATGGTTCATAAATTGGTTCATAAATAACCAAACTTAGGTCAAATACATTCATTGAAAAATACACTAGAGTGAGATACGTGGATACGCCAAAGTGAGAGAAAAGTCATAAAAATCTCAAACGTCCAAATGTCATTTTGCAAGAAGCATCTGTAGAAAATATCAAGCATCTGTCCATTGTAGGCCTTCATTGAAGTTGGAAAGTAGGGGCGGTTCCAGAGTTATGGATGGTCCCTCGACCACACTCTGATGATTCTGCCTTTTGGCCCCTTCGCGCCGCCCCCTCCTGTTATAATGAAAGCGCCTACCTTTGTTTATAACTCTACAACTACCAATCAGAAGAGCTGTACCCATTATTGCACCATCAATAATGACTGAGGTGCTGCTCAGAAATCGTGACCATGAGCCCAAGTCTCTGTCCGATTCCATTGACGGCCGGGAAATGGAACGCCTCCACAGTGAAGAAATCACACATAAATGAGGTTTGAATTTCACAAGCATACAGTCTAGAAATGGAGAAGAACCAAGGGAATATGTGGCAAGGGAGACCACGACTCTCTTTTTTTACCACCAGGAGTGTTCCTTAGATGTCGACAGTTCCTTATACTCTTCTATGGTGATATTTTCACAAGTCAGCAATGGATAAAGAAGAAATGAGAAATAAAATGGTTGCCTTTCAGAATAGAAAGGATATAAGTTACCCCAATGGTTTAATAAAAAAGCACCGATTAGAGGTATCCCATTCAATTATTCACACAGAGGGTGGTTATCTTCTTCACTCTGCGACCATAGATAGTTTTCTGGTTTGGGTTTGATCTTTCTTACCTGTTCGAGGCTTCTGACGACGTTCCTGGCATTCCATGGAGGACCTTAAATCCCTTGCTGAAAAATGGCATGTCGGGGACGACTTTGAAAATCATCAATAGAAATAAACCTGAGGAACTTATCAAAAACAAAAGAGCAAAAATAGGCAGGTATGTAAGCATTGTTTTTCTCTGTTTAATGCTACATAAAATTTTCAGCAGGTAGAGGGTTTGGGACTGTTACAAATTGGGGCACTCGACAGTTGAGAAATCAGACTGGAACGACCCATGGTCATCGATTTAGAAGTCTGAAATGGGGATTTTGTCCTATGCTTTCAAGTAGCCTGTGGGTTTGTCTTTACCAACAATAGTTGTATGAATCTGTGATAGTTAATAGTTGTATAAATCTATGATAGTGATTATTGACATTGTATATCCTCATTGAATTCGACCATGAGCTAAGGATCGTTCCTCTAGCACATTCTTCTCAGTTGGAAGGTCATGCGAGCACTTGGTGGGATATATATACACACACAACGCAGGATTTGTTGGGGTTTTCCCTCACCTACACAAATAAATCTCTGTTATGTAGAAGCAATTATTAAAGGAATTTTTTGCAATCATGTAAAAGGTAAGCAATACTGGCTGGAAGCATTAGTAATTCTATATTTTTCATGAGCGAAAACAAAGGTGTTACAAGTGGAGCTGTTGTGCAGATGGGCAACACTTCTGCTTCAAAGGGATACACATCTCGCTGCACTGCTTGCAAGAACAATAAAAATAAATGTTCAGAGAAATCCATGCTCGCACCTTGTTTCCCACCGGACGATCCCCAGAATTTCTTGTTGGTAAATAGAGTGTTAGGAAATTGCCGCGTCGTCAAATTGCTACAGGTTTGTTATAATTAATAGCAGAGCTATCTATGTTTGAATTGCAAAATTATTGGTAGGACTAATCTCCCTGGTACGTCTAAGTTATGAACTGAATCAGTAGGTTTTCTATGAAATGATAAACGAATTAAGTCGAGCTTTAATGTATACTTTTGTTCTGCTAATTGTTGATGCAGTGTTCTTCTTTCTTTCACCAGGTAAAGGAAATGCTCTATCACTGTCTACCAGATGACCTGCTAATCTTGTTTCACAACGCTGTCATGACAGAGAACAAAATGTTGTGACAATGTTCCTGCCTCTTCTACTAAAACTTCTAGTATTCGCGAGTGTGAGAGACGACTTTACCTAATAGGTGGCACACTGTCTAATAGGTGGCACACTGTCTTCAAGATTGAAGCAGAGCAGGGAGGCAGACACACATGCAAAGGTAAATTAATTTCAGTTCCTTCTGGAGGCTACAAGGGTCAGCGGTGTGCCTCAACATGTTTCTTAGCATGCATAGGCCCACGTGCATTGCATGCGGATATAGATTTTGCAATGTAGATGTTGTAGGATACATTTAGACATTAAATGTTTGCTAACTAATGCCAATGGGATCCTAGCATTACTTGATCAATACACTTTTTGGTCCAATAATTCCACTATTCAAAAACAAACTTTGTTAAAAACTAAGTCCCCATTGCTTTTAGCCTCGAAAAGAGGCCAAATAAGAAGTTGAAGTTGCTAATTGGCTAAGAAAACGATGATCTATAGTTAGAATAAATAGAAGTTTTTAATTGGCTGAAAAAACGGTGACAAAGTGTTTTTCAAGACTTGCAATAAAAACTTAGGATAAATGTCTTTGAAATGTCTTTGGTTCTTGTGCCTAGTAATTGAAACGGCGGCATGCCGAATACTAGAGTCCCTGCTAGCCTGGTAGGGACTAATAAGAAGAAAAGAAGAGATTTAATTTGAATATAAGAGATTTCTATAACGTTTTATAAGAAGAAAAGAAAAAACGATTGTGCATTATAATGGGCCACTCTTATTCCTATAGCGCAAAAACTATAAAGAATCAAAAGATACCATATTTGGCATAAGAAAAGTGAATTACCACGTGAAGTATTAAGTCAAACAAAGGATTCCATACACTCATGGAAGCAAAGGCAAAAGCAAGTCACTTAAAGTGAGTAATGCATGAGATTTCTCGTTCAGTCAATAAAGGGTGAAAGTTTTTTAAGTTCTTTGAGATATATTCTTAAGAAGGTCAAATATTATTAATTAGATATTTCAAGGTTTAGTTAGTGGGTTATAAAATTAATTCCTTAGTTTTAATTAAGATAAAGTTGAAAGTCTAAGAAAAAAGGGATTAATTCTTTAGTTTTAATTAAGACCAGCTTAGATGCAGCTTTACCCGGCTCTATCATGCGCTGGGAGGGATCAAATATTTCGAGGTGCAAACT
>LPNX010188268.1:226901-239228 GCA_001517045.1 Pseudotsuga menziesii | reverse complement strand
AGATTGTAGATAAAGAGATAATGTGCTTTGCTGGATCTAAGCTGGAGATCAGTTCATAATTGCTGCATTATTAGAAGTGAAAATTGTAGAAGGGAAAATTTAGATGCCAAAACAAAAACAAAATCCAGAAATTGTAGATGGATTCTGGTGCTCGCAGATGCCAAAACAAAAACAAAATCCAAAAATTGCAGATGGATTCTGGTGCTTGCCATCAATCACAGAAATGGACCACGGGGGAGAATACACCAAATACTATAATAATCTACTCGTATGAGTTTCTATAATTCAATCGTTTCTCATATGCATACTTGATATAGAAACTTAAATTATACGCATTCGCATACCTGAGACAAATCTGTAATTGCTCCCTCGCTTGGTTGACAAACAGGGTTAATCAACAATACTGAGAATCTACAAATTCAACGCAATGGAACTGGAATTCAAGTGCCACATTGAAATTGGAACCTGAACGCAAGTTGAAGCTCGTGGTATAGGAAGCACAACCACTCTTATAATCAGGAGATACTCGGGGAACTAATTGTGTTTTCTTTCATTTATCTTCACTCAAACGTAACGATCTCAAATGCACCCATCAAATCTATTGAAATTGCAGATTTTGATTTCGCTTATGGATTCAATAGCCTCGAGAACCCTCTTACCGATGTTACACCATTTAAGAAAATTTTATTTAAAATATCATGAAACAGAACTCCATTAGTTCAGTCACCATAACTTTTCATAAATTCAAATGTAAACACATCAAATTGAAAAGAGTTTGATACATTCTTGTGCAATTTTTAGCTTCTGATATGATGTCAAAGACCGATAATATTAGTTTACCAAAGTTTAGGTTTCCAAGCTTACTGCCAAATTTATGAAATTGGGCAAATCCAAAAGATTCAGAAAATTAAACAAAACACACAGTTGGGAGCGAGACATCTTGGGAAGATTGGAAGTTGCAACAATAAAATTTCATACGAAGATTGCTTCCAATATTGAAGTAGAGCCATATCTGGACTAATTTTAGGTTTCTAACCTAAGGATACGTCCACTATGCCAAAACAAAAACAAAATCCAGATGCCAAAACAAAAACAAAATCTAGAAATTGCAGATGGATTCTAACCTATAGGCAAAGATAGATTATGGTGCTCGCCATCAATCATAGAAATGGACTACGGGGGAGAATACATCAAATACTATAATAATCTACTCGTATCAGTTTCTATAATTCAATCGTTTTTCATATGCATACTTGATATAGAAAGTTAAATTATACGCATTCGCATACCTGAGACAAATCTGTAATTGCTCTCAGCTTTATTCCGAAGGTCCAGCTTGTACGTATTGTTTTGAAGTGTGTATAGGTGTTTTGATTTACTTACAAATATATATATATATATACACACCTAAGATTATTAATTATTAAGCTGACTTGTATATATATATAGATATATAAGCCGACTTTTTTATGTGACACGTGTCATCTCCACGTTGAGCACGAAATTACACTTCTACCTCATACCGGGCTGTAGAATGCGCCTCTCGGCGCAATAAAGTTGAAAGTATAAGAAAAAAGGGAAGTGAAAGTAGTACTTAAATCAATTTTTCAAAGAATTATAAGAAAATAGTAATAAAATATTTATAGTATTTAATTTTGAAAAAAATGATCTATTTTAAGATTCAAAGATTCAACTGGCACCATTGACAAATGCTTAGCTTCATTCAAATTTTTGATTAGGGCTTAGTTGAAATGATTAGTCAACTTCGTGGATCACTCAATTCATTAACCTAGTCAATATTATAGATCAATCAATTCATCGATGTTGTGGATTAATTGGTCCATCGACTTAATAAACTCACACAATCTTATGCAAGATTCATTTAACCAACATGCCCCCGTGACATTTGATAACTCAAGCGCATGTCAGCTGACATTTTGAATAGTCATAAGGCACCGAGAATACATCATTGACGTGGCGGTGATCTCTCTTCATCTTCTTCTAGATGACATATGGAAAGAAAATGATTGGTCTCCTCAATCAAGTTGTAACTGCTTCTTTGTAATTGAAACATGGTAGGTAGGTACTCAAGCATCCCTCATATTTGTATATATGCATGTAAGCCTGAATATGAAAGGGTTCCTTGTTCTTGATAGCACTAAGATGGGTTCCAAAAGAGAAGGCTCAATTGCTTGCTCGTGGTTCCTTCATTCAACCTCCGTTCATGTAAACAAATATTTTGACTCAGTACACCTTTCTAAAAGGTTTGGCTTACAGACTTAGAATACTGGTACCCTACAGACCAATACTCAATACAACCAGAGTTTCCACCCTTGGGGTTTCTTTATTATCGATTCCTAACTTGCATTTTCATATGTTTGGTAATCTCTATTTCTTTTAGTTGTTTTCTATTTGGTTATTACCTACATTAGTTTTCTTATTCAATAAGTATTATTTTCTTCCACCATAACAGAGCTTGACTCATTCAATCAACTTTGTTGTCCTCTTGTCGACTATTTGGGTGACACAGATCATAGGTATCAAAGCTATCTAGTATTCTCTAGCCTTTCTTAAGCGCTACTTACATAGTTAGAAAGTTTTCTCAAGCATTATTTAAGACCCAACTATTTAACTAGAATCTACCATCGACCTCCAAGTATTTATCTACTTGAAACTCTATACCAAAGATGGCAGGTGAAATAGAGGACAAAAATCCTCGTAGTAAAACTAAACAACTCATAGGACAAGCACTCGCTCGGTAGAGAAATGAAATGTATGAGAATTTCATCGAGATCCTTGCTCGACTTACTAGTTCATTAGGCTGGACTTTAGTTAGCAACCCGATGAGATATGCCTTTGACAAGGTTAGCCCCTTAAAGGTACAAATGAACGTTGACATACCAAATTTGGAAGGAGGGATTGATGTAGAATCTGTAGACAACTAGATATAGAAATTATAGTCCTATTTATGTATGAATCAACTTTATGAGGATGAAAAGGTCACCATTGCATATTTGAAGATGTTGAATCCTATACATTGTTGGTGGGGAAATCACTCAACTAAATAGGAATAAGAAGGTCACCCCATCAAAACATGGGTGAAATTTCTTGAATATGTTAGGACGAAATTTCATCCACCCAAGTACATAGAACATTAGTATAAGAAATGGCAATAGTTAAGACAATGGAAAGATCAGATTGTATAGAGTTATACTTACGAATTCCATCGACAAATGGATCAACTTAGTATTAGGGAGGAAGATAAGTTACTTGTTTCAAAATATATCACTGAATTATCTCCTAATATTCAACTAGAGGGTGAACTTCTCACTATTGACACTCATTCTAAAGAATTACATTACACTATCAAGATTGAGGTGAAATAGAAGGAGAAAGGACGATTCTCGACCAAAGTGATAGGTTGACCTTTTGACAAGAAACCTTAGTTGACTATTGACTTCAACAAGTCAAATCGATCTACTCAGACTACTTGATAGAAGCAAGATCATGGTAATAATCCTTCTAAGAAAGGTACAAGAAAACACAACAAACAAACCTTGCAGGGAAATGGTGTGATTACCATAGTTCAGCTTGGCATGATGCATCTGAATGCAAATATCATAATACATTCTTGATGTAGATGTTTACCTTTGACTTAGGCTCATTCGAAAAATCTATCATGGAATCATATCTAGAATCGTGGACTCTATTAGCATAAACTTTGATATCCCTCATGAACTAAACCATCGTTGATGAAGATGAAAGAGAAAAACCATTCAATACACATCTATGGGTACATAACAACCCATTGCATCTGATTGTGGACAATGGTAGTCAAATGAACACGGTGTCTGAAGACATTAGTCAAATGAACACGGTGTCTGAAGACATTGTGAAGAATTTGGGTCTTATTACTACTTCACATCCACAAACTTACAACATTGGTTGGATGAAGGATGGAAAAGAACTCAGGATCACCTAACAGTGAAAAATTTCCTTCTCCATTAAGCCTAGGATGAGGTTCTCTATGATATAGTGCCACCCTCAATAGCTGATGTACTATTTGGGAAACAATACTTATAGCATAAACATGGAAATTATCATTCCAGACCACATAAAGTGATTGTAAAAATCCAAACACAATGGTAAGGAATTATTGAACATCAACCCACATCGATAATCGAAATGGTTTCAACAAAACAAGCCAAAAATCTAATCAACAACACTCAGAAATTCATGTTGTTGATGATTAAACCTTAGTGTTCCAAGAGGATCACAACAACTAGTCGACTTTCCATCAACCAAAAATCTCAACGACAACAACAAGTCAACATAGTACTTGAAGAATATAAAGATGTGTTTAAAGATCCAACTGGAGTACCACTACATTGCTAGGTAAAACAATTTATTGATCTTGTTCATGGTTCTTCATTACCCAATGCATTTGTTTATAGAAGGCCTATTTTAGAGAATGAAGAAATCTATAGACAAATTGAAGACTTAATAAAAAAGTGCATATTCAACCCAATTGCTCTCCTTATGGAATTTCATTCATCCTAGTCCTTAAGAAAAATGGGACATGGCATGTGTACATTGACTACATGGATCTCAATAAGATCTCAGTAAAAAACAATATCCTCTTCCTAGAATAGACAATTTAATCGATTCTTTGAAAGATGCTAAACTCTTTACCAAAATCAACCTCAAGTTAGGATATCATCAAATTTCCATAGAGTCCTTAGATGTATAGAATGATGCGTTTAAAACCAGGAAATGTCTATTTGAATGGTTAGTCACGCCTTTTGGTTTAACTAACAAACTTGAAACTTTTATGAGATATATGGATGATGTTCTTAGACCTTTTACAGGCAAATGTGTCATTTTTTATGTTGATGACATCTCGATTTAGATGATTGACTCAGCATGCATTCGAGTCAACCCAAAAACAATACAAGTCATCAAGGAATGTCCCACTCCAAGCAAGATTCATGGACTAAGAAGTTTCCTTGGTTTAGAAAATTTCTATCGTAGATTTGAGTTTGGATTTAGCCACACTGTTGTCTATAAATAGACCCTATGACTAGTGAAATATCACCAATGTACTAATTAGGATGAGACTAACCTAAATGACTATCTTTATAGGAAAATTAGACTCATATACATGCGCACGACCACATACAAACTTCAAATAAGAAAATATAAACTAGAGAAGAGATTAGGGAGAAGAGAGGTATGTACTTTTTTGAAGGTTGTCTTAGATTCTCCTTTTTCCTTTTCCAGATCCACTCTTTGTTTCCCAATGTCAACCTACAAAACCAATAAAGGAAACCTTTCTCGCACCAATTTGACACTTCACAAAGAATGTAAAGGAATTGAAATATGTGAAGAACATCAACTATCTAATCAATTTCAATATAAAATACAAATCATTCATTATGTCAAACAATAATCATGATAAAGAAACTTGATTGGGGGAGGCACATATGTCAAATCTCAATTATAGAAATGAAACATGTACAAGATATACCTTTTCAATTCCTGAAACCTTATCAAACCTTAAGGTTCCGCTCTCTCTGCTCTTGCACTCCGATGATACCCCTCCAATCCATTGGATATATATAAGGGATAAGCTAATTGAAGGAAACAACTTCAATGTTATGGGATATAAGGGCCAACAAAAGGGATTACTTATGGATAGGGATGAAGGGTGTATGAGTGATTACTCCATCATTCCTTTGATAACTTGGGTGTCTAGGTATCCCCCATTGTCCATTTCATTTCCATTTTATGTTTGGAGGAAATAGTTGTAAATGGTTACTAGGTGGTTTAGGGAGTTTCAAATGGGAAAAAATAGTTTTTTAAACTTCCTAACTCCCCAAATTTCATTTAAAAAAAATATTGTTTCATGTTATTTTTAGGAATTCATGCCCTATGCAAAGGAAACACATGAATGATTCATGCCTTTCTAATGTACATGGCACAAATTTGCATTTTTTTGTGGTTACAACTCTTAGAATGGAATGCAGGTGCAGTGAGGTTCCACTTTTAATGACCAGGGCCATCAATAAGGGTAAAAACATGGGCTCTTCCACCCATAAATGACACATTGAGTGTTATCTTTAGAACTATTATCATGGATGAAGAAGTGCTGATTTGATATATAATATATGCCCCATAATGTGTGAGGTTAGAGAGGAACATGATGGTCGAAATGCATTATAATAATTGGTGGAATATGATGTAGAGTAGATAAGTCTAATATTTCAAGATTCATAGTTCTGACAAAGAACCTGCAATAAAGAGATATGTGTTAGACATTCTTTTCCTTGAGAAGAGATATCCTTACTTAAATGATAGAACATGTTTTCCAAATTATATACACTACAAATCCATGACATATATAAATTATGTAGTGATCATGTCCAAGAGATAATACAAAGTGGATCCATGTGAAATATAGAGGTGGATCATGGCCACATACATGATACATAGTGGATCCATGACAACAAGTTATCACAACCACAAATAGATACACCATGGACATATGTCAATATGGAGATCATAGGCACAAATACGTACACAATGGATCTATGTCTCAAAATACATCAAGAGAAAAATATGTAACTAAGCCGACTAATGGTTCTCCCAATGGTACCAGTGTTATATGAGGTGTAGTACAGTCTTGCACAACTCGAATAGTAACAAAATGTGGGGGTCATATTGTTATCCCAAGGTCTTCCATTCAAACCAATGAGAGGTACAAAACCTACCCATGTGAATATATGATTTGAAGTTGAACACAAAGGACACTCTTTGATTGACAATCATTAATGTATACTATTAGCAAATTCTATGCAACCCACCAATCATGACAATGGGCACCAAGGTACCTAGTACATTATAACAAGTGTGAATAGATGTCTTGGAGTCAAACAATTGTATAATATATCGAGTAGGAGACATTGATATATTCCCACTACCCAATAACAAGGGAACCTATCATTGATGATTGCAAGCCCCAAAATGCTACTGATACTATAGATCTCGTTCTCGAGGTATAATGAGTTGAATTCAATGGGAAGAGACCTGTTGGAAGGGAGGCATTAATGCATCTCCTATGATCCAACATGATGAAATATTAGGGAATGATTTGACTTGGGAAGGGCCTACGACAAAGTTTTGTAGAATAGACCACAGAGTATGTATTCTGCATGAACTAGATGAAATAGTGTACAAAGAAACACCCTAATAAACAACTAATAATTAAATCCGTTTATGGGAGTGAGGACTTCCATGAATGATGAAAATGGAATCTAATTTGAATCATGAATCCTATAATGTGAATAGTTTTCTTGACATAGAACATCATGGGAAACCACTCAATCAACAATGAATGATGAATTGTCACCAATTGAGTGCAAGGTTACTTGTCAATGATGTATATAAGGACAGGTTTCTATGAATCTATGTTAATGCCTCAGAGTAGGTGAGTTTTTGTCAATGAGACACATTCCACCCATGAGAAGTCAATAGGGACCTTCCACACAAGCATGAGTTCGAACACTGATTTCAATGATACATGATGAGAATAGACTAAAACTAGGGAATGACCAACATGTTAACACCAAAAAATGTTCGCCTATCTCTCCATGGTCTAAAACATAGTCATACATCATATTCCCACCATTATTTTCTCCATTTTGACCTTCACAACTAAAATTCCAGCAAATATGGTCCAAAACATTATTATTCCTTCCCCATAAATGAAGGGAAGTTGAGCATTTATTGTGATTTATCCCCACTCTCTCCAAAAAGGACAAAAAAAATCTAAAAATGAGAATGGGTAAAAAACCAGAGATAAATACCATGGGTAAAAAAATCTTGGACCATCCTATAAATACATTGTGAAGGTCTCCCCAAAAATACTTTTGGTCATTCACTTTTAGTCACACTTTTCACTTTTTGTCATTCGCCTTTTGCCATTATCATCACACCTTTCCATATCATTCCCACGGTGTATGTTGAGCTTGCTCCATACCCATTTGGATCCATTCCCCCTATTTGACAACCACTAGTGGAGTAGACTGGAGACCCAAACTGTGAAGCTGCGGGGCCACTTCCTCGGATGGCTACAATGGCCCAACTTCAAAAGAAAGGTATTTTTTATTTTTTTTTTGCATTAGTTAATAGAACATATGTGAAAAATAAAAAATATTTTTATTATTGCTATCATTTATTGTTGTTAGTCAAAGTTTAGCAATCATTTTCACCATGAACTCTACCCTGTGATCTGGATGCAAACAAATTGTAAGGATTTATGTTGTATTTCCACATATATTTTTTTGAAAATTTAATAATATCATTTAATATGTCAAAATCACATTTAATGATAGACTTGTCCTTGTAAATTTTACGAAAAGTTAACGAGTGACTCGTGTGCATATAAAATAATTTAGTGATAAATGCATAATTTAAAAATATATATATATGGATACAATCTAAACAGAATGTACTTGGGCATACCTGTAATTTTCTTCCTTGGTTATTAGAATATTAATTATTTTACAATTGACATTTATGTTTTGAAATTAGTTACAATTATCATGTTATTTAATAAGTTAGAAATTTACCATCTTTATTAGTTATTAGTTAATAGTTTAAATCGAATTGATTATCTAGAAAATTATCACATTGGTTAGTCATTAGTTTTGACATTAATTATATAATTATGCTTCTAGTCACTATTGAAATGTTCGATCTGCCCCACGCCTCCCTTTGATTTCTCTCGTTGATGAGTGAATTTGAGTGATAATTGTTAGAAAATAAGTATCATATGAGTATTTTATTGAATTTTATCAATAAAATTAAATTATTTTTTCATAAGTTAATGGAAAGTACATATGGTATTGTATTTTTCATTTATAATTAATATCTTTCGTTAGTTTATAATAATTTAGTTTCAAGTTATATTAGTTAAATTAAACTATTTTTTCAAAAGTTTAGAGAAAATATGATATTATATTTTAATTTAATAGTCAAGTGTCAAGTATAACACACAATTTTTCAGTCTCAATGACTATTCACTAATGAACCATAATTAATTAACTTACATTTTAGTTTTATTTATTTTCTAGTAATTAGCGTACCTAGAACAAGATTAGGAAGGAAAGGGGTCTTCCCTCGAAAACTACTTAGGTAAAAGACTTTGAGGATTTTAACGGGCCTTATAGTTCGCATTAGTATTCAAGACATCTCATGTATTTGTTTACTTTTCAATCTTTTAGACCAAGTGGTGTAGCTCACTTTTTGCACGCAAGCAAGGATGTAAAGACTCTAATATTATGAAGTATTCTCTTCACCTTGCCTTCCTTAGGACCTTGGTGAATCAGAAAAAGGAGAGAAGTTTGAAATACCTCCATTGCACACTTTTATTTCATTAGCATTTTGTTTACAGGCACCATTAACATATTTTGGAGTCGAAGTTAAAAGTCTAATTGCATTTTCTTTGAGCTCTTTAGTTAGTTGCAACAATCAATTTGCTTATCTCACATGTGTTTGCATCACTAGCACACACTAAGAGACCTAAATTATCTTCCAGTACGACTATTCTCTTCATCTCGCATTACTTGTGAGCTTGGTGAATCAGAAAGGAGGGGAATTGTGAATACCTACCTTACACTCCTTAAGTGTACTTAGACCCTTAAAATCAAAATTTGTACAACTATTCAACCAACTAAAATCATCCACTGGAGTTCACAGAAGAACATTCTAGTTAGGTAGGATTGATTGGGCTAGGCATGCATTAATTCCCACTAATCTAGTTACAATAAATGAGAAACTTAGAATTGCAGACTTATAGGGTATTTTTAAATGTTGCTATTAGCAAGTGTTGAAAGACAACCCAATAAGAAGGAACGATTACCAAGAACACGAAAGATGAGGTATAGCTTCCCTGCTCCCCAAAAAGAGTCACTTTGATTTTTGTGGAGATGACACTATAATGCTTAGGCCAAACCACTTATCCACACTTGACATGGGTGTCTTAGTGGACAAACTTAGGATATCACCAAGGAGCAATTATGAGTGTAATTGACTCCTAAAGTCAGATATTTCCATTGGGAAGTGTTTCCATCTCTTTTGAAACATTGCACCCATCACCAGTATAATTGACTCTTTGTTACCTTCACTGGCCAATCATTCGGAGGATCCCATTACCACCAATGGTTGTGCTTTTGGAAGGCCAGGTTATTTTTGAGAGGAAGGACATTAACTATATAATGAATTTACACTTTTTTTACAAGTTCACATTTAACTCGTAATTAAAAATAAACTACATGTGAGATCATTTGCACTAAACCAACATTGTACATATCACTCACTTTGCATAATTCTGCATCTATTGTGGTTGGCATATTTTTTACATTTGTTCAATTGTGTTTATTTATAACATCACTTTCACTAGTCACATTCACTTTCCATCATTGAGGATCAAAACCACCAAAGGTAGTCCCGTAGACTGCAAGGTCTCTCCCCTTTCTCGAGGGCTGTTTTCCCACTCTCTCTCCTCGTGGTTCATGTGGGGAGTACTCTAGAGGTTTTTACCCTTTATTTCTTCTTAGGATTCCTTCAAAACCTTGTTTGAAAACACCTTAGATTATCTTTTTTTCCTTAGTACTTTATGTTATGATGAAAAAATATTGATTGTATTTATCTAATTCATTATAAAAATAGTCCCTCATTTGGTCATAGTTAACATTTTAAAATTTCAATTGGACTATCCAAGGATAGACTGACTCGACCCACTGTTGTAGGAATCCATGCCCTATGACATGGTTTCAAGAGTAATTGGGAGTTGGAGTGGGTTTGGAGGGGGTGGAAGTTTAGAAGGTTTGGATGTCATTACAGTAAAAGAGTTTGGGAACTTGAGACCTGTTTAGATAGTTAGAGAGCATCTTATTAACATTATTAAGTCCTATTTTGAGCAACACTCAATAATGACACAATCTCAAATCCTACATGGATTGATTAAACATAAAATACCGAAACATGCCACAAACTTATTTGGTTTTCAAGATGTTAGACATAGAAAGGAATATGACACTGTGACAAAAAATGTTACAAAATCACCTATCTTCATTTAGAAAGTATATAAAACTTGATATTCGAGTTTCTTGCATGGAAATTACAATCGTTGTTGTGGCATCAAGAAACTCGAGAAGTCAAATGGTGGAAACAATGTCAAAACTACTCAGTGTTTCAAGAAAAACCTTGCACAAATATACTAAATGCAGGGTTTGAATAGATGAAGACAATGAGGATGCTTGTTGGGATCTCATTTGCAAGAAACCCTATTGAGATAGACTTTCTGAATAAATTAGAAAAAAGGTGGTAGAGTTTTGGGACAATCATTCTTGTGCCATACCAGATCGAAAGCATTTCCTTCAATAATGATTATCTAGGGGAATTTATGTAGAGAGTTGCAAGCATGCTATGGAGATGACAGGAGTTGCATTGTTTGAAGAATTTCAAGAGACCAATCCTGATGTCAATATCTCTATTATCATGTTTGACAAACTAAAACCATTGTATATTAGGCTGAACACAATTTGGGACACTTGTTGTTGTCACTTCCATGTAGAATTCCAACTTTATTATGACACATTTATAGAATTTTGCAAAAATAACTAGTAGGGTCAAAAAGCTCCTCCCATGGTGGAAATATTTTGTTCCTATGATACCGTGCACAAGGAATCTCGATGATGTGTTTTTCAACAAAATATGTATAAGAGGGAAAAAATGGCCCAAATATGGTGATTTGCATTGTTCCATATAAATTTACTCATTAATCAAATCATCTATGGGTTGTCAGAAATCACAGTTAGGTGCAAGAGATATGAATATGTTACCATGGATGCATCATCTAGTTCTTCATCCACATCATCTAAGAGGATCGACTTGCTTGCAAATGAAATTTATGTTCCAAAATTTATGTTCCAAAGTTTATGGAAAGGTTTCAAAGTCAGAATTATAAATACATCAAACACTCGCATAGGTCTAGATGACAAGCTTTTGAATTCAAGCATTCTCATGAAGCATTCGAGCCATACACAATCTTATCAGTGCTATACTTTGCCGAGAACTACACATTTTCTCCCCATACTAATATATAGGGTGAGTACCATCAGTTTGACCAGGTGTCTATATTGGTACATGTATTGTACAGACATGCCCATGCGAACCAAATACACCATTCTTTCTCAACAAACCAAATACACCATTCTTTCTCAACAAACGGAGACTGTTATAATTCAGATGACCAAATCTTTC
>LPNX010188268.1:154704-224465 GCA_001517045.1 Pseudotsuga menziesii | reverse complement strand
GGGGGGGATTGTTGGAATATAATCCGTCAGGATTATACGTTATTGTAAATATTAGGAATATGAAGAGACTCTCGGATGTGTGATCCCAAGAGTCATCATCGATGTATAAATAAAGGCATTCTATGGAGAAATAATAACAATTCGGGAGTTATTCCACCTAACATCCAGATATTCTCAATGATTACTCAATTGAATAATCAACCAATGGAAAATAATTCCATATTGAAAATATAAAATAAATATTAAAGATGAATGATGATAAAAGATTACAAAGTGAGTGCCATATATATATTAATTGTAAAGGCACTTTGGATACCATCCATGAAAGGATGCGTCATTTTAGAATAGTTTATTAATAACCATTTATTAATTATTAATTATTAATATCAATATATATTAATATTGATATTTAATATATTTAATATATATATATATATATATATATTGTTTGTTTGTTTGTTTGTTTGTTGTTATTATTTAAGTTTGTTACATTGCCTTCCGGTTCATGATGCTTTGTCCTAAGCATATTTTATAAAACTCGTTTATAATTTAAATATTGTAAGTAAAACCATGGGCTATTTCACTTTGTTTTTTAACTTTTCTCCTTTTATTTTTTTGTTGATAATTTTTTTTTATTCTTCATTTTCCCTATTTCATATTTGGAATGGAATTAATACTTATTCAATGAAACTCAAATGGCCAAAGGCCAATTTTTGGTCAAAAACCAATTTTTACCAGAGAAACTTTGAATATGGATGGCTAAAAGCCATTGTGAGGTCAAAGGCCTAAATTCAAGGAAACCTTGAACATGTTTTTTAACTTTTCTTTTTAACTTATGTTTTTTAACTTTTCCCCTTTTATTTCTTTTTTTTTGTTTTTTGTTTTATTCTTCATAATTCTTTTTATTTTTTTGTTTGTTTGTTGTTATTATTTAAGTTTGTTACACACATGATGTCATTAAGGAGTACCATTTTTATGTTAGTTATGATAGTTAACATGAAATATTGCTTACTCAACATTGCTTTGGGTTGACCTATGACTCGTTCAAAAAGAATGAGGTTTCATTTGAAGAACACTTGATTTGGTCAGATGGATGTGCGGGGCAGTTCAAATCAGCACATTTTTTTCTATTGGTTGAGTCACCTTCATAAAGAGACAACATTTAAACATACTTGGAGATTTTTTTAACCAAGGCATAGAAAGGGCAAGCATGATGGTGCAGGTTCTTGTGTGAAACAAGCACTTGGGAGGTACCAGATGAGTGACAATGGAACCCAAATCAAATCATTTGCAAAAGTAGTTGACTGGTGTAAGCTACATTCGGGACATAAAGGTCATGAACAGACAAGGACGACGCATAGGTGAGAGATTATGATGTGTATTTGAAGCTCACATTTTAAATATACTTTAAAACACCTAGTTAGTTTGCAAATTTATGCGTTTGAGATATTCATTGATGCAATTTCTTTTGGAACATTTCCCTTGGTGATATGAATAGATCCATCACGTATTGTGAAACTATACTTGGCATGATGGACTTACACTTTTTAGTGTAAGGACATGAGTGATATTTTTTCCATAGAAACGAGAAAATAAACATGCTTTTGCGAGTTCTACGTCGATCAAGATCTTTGTAATTTTGGTGGATGTGAAAATGTTGGACATGTGAAACAATGGAGTTATGTCCCTCTTATCCTGAAGGGTCCACATCTAATTCCGACATGGAAAGAGATGAACACTGAAAAGGCTATCGTATCGTTGGATCATGATCAAGTTTTTGATGTGATTAGAGAAGGTACATGGTGCTTCATTTGTTGATGTATTTGTAACTTCAGAATGTATTCACTTGTATATCTTATATTGCACCCCGATGTTCCTATCGGGAGAATCATTTGTATTACATTGTACCCCAATGTTCCTATCGGGAGAGTCATTAATATAATAAAGTCATGTAAATTCATTGAGGTTAACCCTCCATTGTAATTCGGGGCAATAGTCCCCACAATTGAGTTGAGGTTAACCCTCCTTGTTGATCGGAGGGAAAAGTCCCCACAGTTGAGGGGCACTAGGGTTATTAGACTCTCCTAGAGATGTCGGCCCTGGTAAGTAATTGTCAAGTCAGAAACTAGTATAAATAGAGAGCGAGAATCTCTATTTGTAATATACACTCACTCAACTGGGGCGCATGAGTGAGAGAGAAACTGCTGGCACAAGTGAGAGAGATCAGCTATCAAAGATCATCTTTATGTTTTTGGGTTTTACTTTTGCTACTGGTGCTAATTCTATCTCTGAGAAAGTTGCGGGGTTTTCTCCTTTATGGTTTCCCTAAGGAAAATTATTTGTCTCTTGTCTCTTGTGATTATTGATGTGCATGTTATTCTCTCAGATAAGATCCTAAGATCATATCGCTTAATTGATAAAAATCTAACATGGTATCAGAGCTAACCTGAGAAGAAGACACTGTGCAGTTGCAGAATCTATGGATTCTTAATTTTTGGGTCTCTCTCCACAATCCATCAACAAAAGGAGGCTAGGATAACTCTCCATTGAAGGGTGCATATTTATGTCGAAGCAGAATTTGATTTCGGGATTTTCAGTTTTTGCTGTGGGAAATTAGGGATTTTTACAGAAGAGGAATTTTTGAGTGAGCCCAGCATAGGATTTATCTCCTCATCAAAATCGAATTTTAGAGACCAAGGTCTAATTTTTTGGTTGAGTAAAACTCTGGGAAAGTCAAACCCTAGTTTGACCTCCGGCTTGAAAAACCTTAAAATACTAAAACAGGTAGTTTTTGTACATTCGCTATATCTCAGGATTGAAGAAGTATTAGGGGCCAAAATTTTCATATGCCAAAGATAAAATCCTAATGTACCTTGTGTAAAACTTTCAGCCCCAGATTCATTATATTCTGGGAGATATGATTCCTCCAAATCAGGGTTCTAGCCTATTCTAGGATGCATACCTAAACAGGAAACTTAGGGAGAATTGCTATATCTCGAGATACAAAGGTCCAAATTAAATTTATCAAGATTTTCTAGGTAGGGTGAGGAATTTAATTTATGTGGTAAAAGTTTCAGACCCCGAAGGTGAAATAGTGACACGTGGCAGCCCGAACATGTTTGCTATGCTGAACAGTCATGAAATAAATCACCTTGGTTAAACTCTCATAAGTCCCAATTTGTGAAACCAATTCTGCTCAAACATGTGGTGTTATATAGAGCACAAATGAGGCTATCTCAGTACAAAATTTTAGACACAGAAGAGCAGTACGTTCGAAGATACCACAGAAAAAATATCAGGCATTTCTGCAGAGGAAATTGGAAAACTAGGGCTTCTTGTTCTGGGAGCTTCCCTCCATTGTTTTCATAAAAGGAGTACATTAGACAGCTCTCCTTGAAGAGGCCCATATTTCTATCCAATCAAATCTAAAATATTCCAAGTTTTGAAAATTACGGTTTCTCTGACAAACCCTAGATCAACCAGATTCGAAACCAGGACAGACACCTCAAATCGGTACGATCTAATCTTTTGGTATTTACATTTGAGGTTCTCATTTCAAAATGACTTATCACACCAGCTTGATGACAATATTGGTGAAGCTGAAAATTTCCGAGCATGGAAGTATAAGTTTTCACTAGTTCTTGAAGAAAATGATTGGACACCTACATAACTGGAGAGGTTCCAGTTTTAGAGGGAGATGAGGATAAAGCGTTACATAGGAAGAACTTGGTCAAGGCCAAGAGGATCACCTTACCCCTAATGTGTCTTCCCTAAATACACCTAAAGAGATGTTTGATTCCTTGAACAATCTATTTGAAGGGAAGAACATAAATCTAAAGAACAACTTGAAGCAGTTGAAGAAGAAGTGGAAAATGCAGAAGTTGTGATAACCACCTTGAATGGCCTCTCAAGATCATGGGATTCATTCATTTGAGGAATGTGTGCTAGAAGGAAGTGAATAATTTCAACAGACTCTAGGAAGAGCACACACAAGATGAAGCTCGACCCATAATAAGAGAAGAGAATATGAGAGCAACTGAAGATCAAGCGCTCACAATTCAAAGAAGATCCCTCAAGCGATGAGGAATATGAATAACTCAATTCTTGAAGAAACCTCTTATCCATATTAAGCATTTGGATAAGAAATGATGTTGTTATGAATGAAGAAGATGGTGAAGCTGAAAGGAGTCTACCCACGAAACAAATAAAGATAAGTATTCAATTGTCATTTCATGATATTGTTTTGTTATGCATTTGTTTATATTCAGTTGATGTATTATGCATGATAGAATGTTTGAATTAATGATAGTATACTACTAATATGCATGTGATGGGTAAGTAGTCCATGGTGCTATACATCTCTCCATTGCTACTTATCTAGAATGAAACCTCTTTGCTGACATATTGGATTAGTGCACAATCTCAATGATGTCATGGTAGATATGGAAGGCATCTTTAAAGTTTCTGTGACATATGGATGAATGTTGTATTGGATAAAATAGTTGCATGATTATATCTTTATGCATAAAAAATTTCATTATATGCCTTATGAAATGCTTCTAACCATACAACTGGTGCATTTGACTTGTAGGAAAGATCGCGTACAATCGCCTACAAGAAAAGAAGGATGGGACTCATTCTGAAGAACAAGTAACGATAGTTCAAGAAATAATACAAAATGAAGAATAGTATGATGAGACTTCAAGAGGCCTCAGACGTAGTGCAGTTATGTAACACTGTTGAGAGACATCATTGATGCAGAACCTTCCAGCTATGAAGAAGTAGCCAAGAAGAAAGGGAAGGAGAGTACCAGTTCAACAAGAATGATGTCTAGGATGCAGTATCGAGACCTGAAGGGAAGTCCACAGTGGATCTGCAAGATCCAACATGCAGTAGATGGAAACATCATGGGATACAAGGAAATATTCTTAGCATGAGGCTTCTCACAGAAAGAAGGCATAGACTACGAAGAGACATTTGCATCCAATGGGAGTTGAGGCACATGACAGGCAGACTCATGTGTGCAAATTAAAGAAGGCCTTGTACGAGCTCAGAAGACACCCATGGGATAACACATACATGAGAATCTTGAAGATCACATAGAGGGATGAATATCTTAACCTTTGCTACAAGGTTGAAGATGAAAGCCTATAGAGGATGACAAGCTCACAGATGGGTGCAAGAAGAAATTTTGAAAAGGTTCAGGATATTGATATCCAGTGACCCTATATGGATACATAGAATATTAGTAGCACAGGAAGCTACTTGTCACTCCAGTACATAATGTTTCAATGCATAGAGTATGAAAGGCAGAGGGAGAATGATGCTTTGCTTCAGAGGGAGTGATTGCAGAAGATCCTAAGGTTTGACATGATATGACAGGATGGACAGCTTACTAATGACTCTAGGATTTACTGAGACTAAAGTGGATTCCAATATTTACTTCAAGGTTGAAGGTGGAAGACCAGTGATGCTCCTATTATATGTCGATGACTTGTTCCCAAAATAAAAGAAAAACACATTAAAGTTGCAATAAGGAGACTTGCTGTCGAGTTCGAGATGAAGGACTTGGATATGATGCACTACTTTCTAGGCATGGAGGTGTGGCAGAATGGGGATGGAATCTCCCTAGGACAAGGGAATTATGCAGTAGAGATCCTAAAGTGGTTCGGGATGATGGGCTGCAAGGCCATGACCACACCTATGGCATCGAACCTGAAGCTATTGAGTGATACTTCATCAGAGTCGGTTGATGCTATGATGTATCGTCATATGATTGGGTCATTGATGTACTTGACAAATACGAGACCAGATATTTTCTTTGCTGTGAACACACTAAGCTAGTTCCTAAAAAATCTGAGACATGTTCACCTGATTGGTGCAAGGCATATTCTGAGGTACCTAAAGGGTACAGTTGATTATGGGCTCAAGTATGAAGCGAATCAGAAGATTAACCTGGAGGGTTATGTGGATTCAAATTGGGAAAGAAGTTCCATTGATAGGAAGAGAACTTTAGGGTGCTGCTTCAGTATGAGATCAAAGAGGAGCAGTGAAACTCCAATATGTGATCCAGATCGATATCTCTCGAAAGAGGGAGTTCTAGCATAGCCGATGAGATAGGTTGTCTGAGCATAAAATCCTGGTGAAGCTCGTAGGTTGCTCAGACGTAAATAGTCCTGTAGGTTGTCCTCAGATGTAATCGATCCTGGTGAAGCTCGTAGGTTATCCTTGGACATAATCAGCCCTGATGTGATTCTATGCTAGAAATGGTCAGAGTGAATTTTGAGTACTTGGAGAAGCTTGGTGTTATCTAGATTGAGGTTCCTTCCAAGGAGAAGCGATGATTCCGAGAGCCTTTCTGACATGGTGGTAGGATTGGTTCCTCCTATGGTCAGATGTAAGTGCATAGCCTTTCTGACATGGTGGTAGGATTAGTTCCTCCCATGGTCAGATGTAAGTGCAGAGCCTTTCTTACATGGTAGCATTGGTTCCTTCCATGGGAAAATATAAGTGCATAGCCTTTCTAACGTGGTAGGATTGGTTCCTTCCATGTTCAGATGTAAGTGCTGAGCGATTCCTTAGATGGTAGTAGGTGTGTCCTACCATGCCAACGGATGTAAGTGTAGAGCCTTTCCTCGGATGGTAGTAGGTGTGTCCTACCATGCCGACAAATGTAAGTGCAAAGCCTTTCCCTGGATGATAGTAGGTGTGTCCTCTCATGCCAGCGGATGTAAGTGCAGAGCCTTTCCATAGATGGTAGCAAGTGTGTCCTACCATGCTGGTGGATGTAAGTGTAGGGCCTTTCCACAGATGGTAGTAGGTGTGTCCTACCATGCTGGTGGATGTAAGTGTTGGGGCCTTTCTCTGGATGGTAGTAGGTGTGTCCTACCATTCCAGTAGATGTAAGTGCTGGGGCCTTTCCATGGATGGTAGTACGTGTGTCCTACCATTCCAATGGATGTAAGTGCTGGAGCCTTTTCACAGATGGTAGTAGGTGTGTCCTACCATGCTGGTGAATATAAGTGCTGAGCCTTTCCGACATGGTTCTTGGATGTGTTCCTCCCATGGTTGGATGTGAGTGCTGGGCATTTTTGACATGGTGGTGGACATGTTCCTCCCATGGTCAGATGTGAGTGTTGGGCATGCCTTTCTGACATGGTGGTGGATGTGTTCCTCCCATGGTCAGATGTAAGTGTTGAGCAGGCCTTTTTGACTGGGTCAGATATAAGTGTTGAAGAAGATGAAGACCTACATGGAGGATAGGCCTACAACTAGCATGAAAAAGGGCTGGTTTTATAGAACTTCCTATGATGAGAAGAATTGAGAGATAGCACCATTTGATAGAGATAGCAGAATCTTTGATGATGATCCAGTGATGATCCAACTTTTATCCAACTTTGATGATGATCCAGTGATGATCCAACTTTGATCCAACTTTGATGTTGATCCATTGATGATCCAGCTTTGATCCAACTTTGATGATGATCTAGAGAAGAAGACATGTACTGATGAATTGTGTCAAGAGAATACCTTCCTAGTTAAGAGGGAGTGTTGATGTATTTGTAATTTCGGAATGTATTCACTTGTATATCTTATTTTGCACCCCGATGCTCCTATCTGGAGAATCATTTGTATTACATTGTACCTCGATGTTCCTATCGAGAGAGTCATTAATATAATAAAGTCATGTAAATTAATTGAGGTTAACCCTTCGTTGTAAGTCGAGGAAATATTCCCCACAATTGAGTTGACGTTAACCCTCCTTGTTGATCGGAGGGAAAAGTCCCCACAGTTGAGGGGCACTAGGGTTATTAGACTCTCCTAGAGATGTCAGCCCTGGTAAGTAATTGTCAGGTTAGAAACTAGTATAAATAGAGAGTGAGACTCTCTATTTGTAATATACACTCACTCAAATGGGGTGCATGAATGAGAGAGAAAGTGCTAGCACAAGTGCGAGAGATCAGCTGTCAGAGATCATCTTTATGTTTTCGGGTTTTACTTTTGCTACTAGTGCTCATTCTATCTCTGAGGAAGTTGCGAGGTTTTCTCCTTTATGGTTTCCCTGAGGAAAATTATTTGTGTCTCTTGTCTCTTATGATTATTGTTGTGCATGTTATTCTCTCAGATAAGATCCTAATATCATATCGCTTAATTGATAAAAATCTAACATCATTAGCAGTAGTGTATTCATTACATACATCACATGTTTTTATTTTGATTTTAATATTGTATGTTCAAACTTCCAAACTTGTATTTATGTGTGTGTGTATTTGATTAACATATATGCAATTTTTTTTGTGGTATGTGATGCTTTTTATATCATTGCACGTCCAGGCAATGGAGATAACATGGCTTATTATTTAATGATGTGTACACAAATTAAAAGTAGGTTGGTGCGACCCTATCTGGATGGAGAGTTCACCTACCAAACTGGCGACCAAGTTGTGATGGGACATTTTTTTGAAAAATTGAAGAAACATGACAATTATATTAAATACAAATATTTTAAGCATGAGTTTATATCTTGTCAATACAATCATTTGGTAGTGGTAGCTTGGATACAACTCATAGAAATGAAGGTAAGGGGTAGTGAACCAAAGACATGGAAGATGGTAGAAGTTGACGATAATTGTATTATCGAGAATTGCATTACTATAACCCATTGTCTAGAAGAATAAGCTATACATGTAATGTCTCATTTATTAAATAATATTGAGGCTAATGTCAAAGTTAGCCTTTGTAATTATACCATCACATATCCCTCACCAAAATGATTATGGTCCTAGAAATGGAACCATTTGTTGGAATTTCTATTTGTCCCTCCTCTCGGGATCCTGACCTAGGTTCAGTCCCTTCTTCTTGGTGCAACAATGCCCAAGATATCGGCCCAATAGAGAAAATCCCAGTCGACAGCACCTGTGACGTAGATGAAATCTTACCCGAGATATCTCTCGTTCCTTATTGGATAACTTCTAGAAATAGGTTTCCGCAATTAGGTGGGGGATTTACAGAACCGCAGTCACATACCAAGGTGCTCAATGAAGCCTAAGGATGGATTACTTCTACTTACTATAAACAGTTAGATCTTAACTCAACTTATTCTTATGCAACGATTCTAACACCATCCCAAGTGCAACATAAACATATTTAACTGATAATAACATGACTGATATACATATATTCATTCATGAGAAACTTATAATCATTCATTCACAATAAAATTTATACAGATAACTCAAACTAGTTCAATAATTCACACAAATACATAGAAGTTAATGTGGAAACCCATCCGGGAAAAAACCACAAGGTGTTCTTCATATGGCATGAGAAATATATTCACCTTTCGTCTGTGCACTAACCTGCAAACTTTGCTCTAGATATTATTCTTCTACTTTAGAGTCTCTTTCCTACTCTCATGCTCTTTGATATTCTCCTCTACTCTCTTCCTACTCAACTCTACAAATGATATGCACACAACCTGGATCGACTCAACCTCTCCTACACTTCTGTGCACTCATCTGCATATTCTTCAACTCAAAATGCATTCATTTGCCTCTAATAGATAATAATAACAAACAACTAACAATAATCAGGAACTAACAGCCCAGAAGCTATTCAGAGTCTCATAAGAGTCTACCGAGAGTCTATCGAGAGTCTAACCTACATATAGCTTGGGTTATTTTCTTTATAGACGCGTTTACATATTTGTTATAGACTCGTTACAGACTTGTTAACTGTCACTTTCTCAGCCAACTTCCTATAATTATTCAACAGGTTGTCTTTCCTATTCTAGTTACACCTAATAATAGGCACTAATGACCTGACTTACAACAATATATTCATATGTGTGGTTTCTTCCAGCTCTATCCAAACTCGTACCCACGATCTTTATGGCTTGTCCCTTTCTAGTTGTTTTGTCTTATTGTCATTTTCCAACCATTATGTCGTTTGCATGCCTTCTGGTATTAGTATTCTGTCGCATCCCTTCCTTTTGTCACACATATTCCTTCTGTGGTGGATCTTCATTCTTCTACTGCTCTTCCTTCTTCTGTCACTTCTTCCTTCTGTCACTCTTCATTCTTCTTCTGGAGCTTCTTCCTTATGTCACTCTTCATCCTTCTTCTAGTTCTTCTTCCTTCTGTCACTCTTCATCCTTCTTTTGGCGCTTCCTCCGTTGTAGCTCATTTCTCTTCTTATTTCTTATCATTGCCTCTGTCATAGATCCTTTCTCTTATTCCTCAATGCTTCTCCATAATTCGGCAAAATTCTGAATGAATTCTGCTTTCCTTTCCTTATTCCCAGCATCACCTTTCTTGTAATCTAAGAGAATTTATGCACCACTACAACTTATCTAATGTGATTGATTTTGTGAACATGTCTACACAATTCTTTTGAGTGTGGAACTTTTCAAGATGTACTCCACCTTCATCAATAACTTGTCTTACAAAATGATAATTCACATAAATGTGTTTTGTTTTACTGTGATAAGCTATATTTTTAGCCAAATGAATAGCGCTTTGACTGTCATATAAAACCTTTTCCTTATTCTGTATTCTTTGAAACTCACCAAGCAAACCTTTCAACCATATTGTCTCTTTGCAAGCATGTGATGAAGACACATACTCTGCCTCTATAGTGGATAAAGTAACAACATCTTGTATCTTTGATATCCAACTTATAGGACCACCTGTAAGAGTAAAGACATAACCTGAAGTGGATCTCCTCTTTTCCAAGTCACCTGCAAAATCTGAATCAACATAACCAGAAACTTCACCACTTGAACCATCAAAGGTGATACAATAATTGCTTGTACCTCTAAGGTACCTAAGAACCCATTTCACTGCTTCCCAATGATCTTTTCCTAGATTTTTCATGTATCTACTAACAACACCAACCACATGTGAAATTCCTGGTCTAGTACAAACCATCAAATACATCAGACTTCCTACTGCATTAACATATGGTACATGAGGCATATACTTCTTTTCTTCATCATTACTAGGACACAAAACTAAAGGAAGCTCATAATGAGAAGAAAAAGGGATGTTAACTGATTTCACCTTATTCATACCGAATCTTTGAAGTATTTTCTCCACGTACTTCTCTTGTGATAACCATAGCTTACCATTTCTTATGTCTCTGTGTATTTCCATGCCTAAGATTAGTTTTGCTACTCCTAGATCGTTCATATAGAATATCCTAGCTAGATGAGCCTTCAACCTATTAATCTCAACCATGATTTTTCTTGCAATGAGCATATCATCAACATATAACACCAAGATAACAAACATTCCATTTTCCAACCTTTTAAACAAAACACAATGATCATACTCACATTTGGATCACCATGAAGGAATCAAACTTCTTGTACCACTACCTAGGAGATTGCTTCAGGCCATACAATGAATTTCCGAGCTTACAAACCAATCTTCATCTTTTTTATTTTGAACAAAATCTTATGGTTGTTCCATGTAAATGTCCTCATCCAAATCTCGATGTAGAAATGTAGTTTTAACATCTAGCTACTCTAACTCAAGATCAAGTAAAGCAACCAGTGCTAACACTAACCGAATAGAAACAAGCTTAACAAATGGTGAATTTTTTTCATGAAAATCAATACCTTCCTTCTAAGAGTACCCTTTTGCTACAAGTCTTGCTTTTTGTTTTGCAACCTTGTCATCAACACCTTTCTTCAGCTTGTTTACCCACTTGCAACTAACAACTTTTCTGTCCTTTGGAAGTTCCACCAGGTCCCATGTTTTATTCTTTTTCAAGGCATCTATTTCTTATTTCATTGTTAATTTCCACTTAGCACTTTCATACACCTTCATTGATTCCCGATAACAACTAGTTCTCGATTGTTAGTAATCAAAGCAACAGATGTAACAAAATCATCATACCCTTTTGGAAATGTTTTTACTCATGTAGACTTTTGCAAAGATGGCTATGACAATTCCTCAATTTATTGGAATTTTTTTTTATATCTCTACATCATCTTCTTTGGGAGCATCTTCATGAACAAATTCATCATCCTACTCTCTTATAGATGACTGAGTCTGCAACTGAATTTGTTGAAAATGTGGTTCTTCTACATGTTTCATTTCACCATCTTCCAAATCTGACTTCATGACTGACATTTCATCAAATACAACATCTCTATTAATGATGATTTTGTGGGTAGTAGGATCCCACAATTTGTATCCCTTAACACCATCACCATATCCAACAAATACATATTTGATTCTAGATCTAACTTAGCACGTTGATTGTTTGGAACTAGAGCATAAGCATCACAACCAAAAACTTTAAGATTCGAATAATCACAAGGGTGTCATGTCCATACCTCTTCAGGAATCTTACAATCTATTGCAATTGATGGCGATCTATTTACTAGATAGCATCTTGTAAGAACTGCCTCTACCCACAATTCCTACTGCAACTTGGCATTACTGAGCATACACCTTTCTCTCTCTAGAATATTCATGTTCATGCATTCAGTAACACCGTTTTGTTGTTGAGTATAGACTGTGGTTTTATGCCTCTCGATCCCATATTCCTTGCAATGTTTCTCAAACTCCTTAGCTATGAACTCACCTCCATTATCACTCCTTAAGAACTTGACTGTCCTACTTGTTCTCTTTTCAACCAAAGACCTAAACTTCTTAAATACATTAAACACATAATCGTTTATCTTTAATAAATAGATACAAACCTTCTTGGAATAATCGTCTATAAATGTCACAAAGTATGATGTTCCTCTATAGGAAACTGTAGGGGATGGACCCCAAACATCAGAGTGAATGTAATCTATGATACCTTTGCTAACATGCAATCCCGCTTTAAAATTCTTCCTAGCCTGTTTACCAAACACACAGTGCTTGCAGAAATTAAAATTCAGAAATTTTATATTAGGGAGTAACTTATGATATGATAAGTACCTTCAGTCCCTTATCACTCATATGTCCCAAGAGATGGTGCCATAGATGAGAAAGGTCACTTGTAGCTTCAGACACAACTGCTACTCGACTGATCTCAAAACTCCCTTCTAGTTTGTATAGGTTCCCGATCCTTACAGCTTTCATGACCACTAAGATTCCCTTGGATACCTTCATAACTCCACCTTGAACCACAAACTTGTAACCAACAACACCCGGAACTCCCATAGATATAAGATTCTTTCTTATTTCAGGAACATGCCTCACCTCAGTCAATGTTTTCACAGTGCCATCATAAATCCAGATCTTAACTCTCCTGATTTTGATAATTTTATAGGAAATATCATTTCCCATATAAACAACCCGTTCATCAATTGATTGATATGATGAAAACCAACTTATATTGTTAGAAAAATAGGATCACAGAGAAATAACAATAAACAATAAACAATATACAAATTTTAAAACATATTACAAGAGAGACACAGATATAACATGGTTCACCCAAGATGGGCTATGTCCACACAGAGATTTCCAGTTCTTTATTATTATTTCGTCCAACAAAATGATGGGATACAACCTAAAGCAACCCCGTTGCACTTCCTCTTTACTCTCTCATAGTCTCTCTCACATAATCACATAGATTGTTTTACAATGCTACAATACAATACACAACTGTATTACAATGCATTTCATTTATAAACGGAATACCATGGGATTTCCAAAACAATGGGCCCATAAATCACCCATTATTGACCAAGTTGTGACTATGAAATTACAACATTTTACGAGGAATTTTTTCTTAAATTTTTTTGGCCCGGGGAAGGAGCATAGGAAAGAAGCTTGCACCAAAGAAGATGCGCCGCACGTGTGATGGAGACAAGGGATGATCGTGAAGGAACCAAAAGACCCATATAGGCACAACAGAGAGGTGTGTGATGTAGGAAAGGTAAGCACAGAAGTGCACAAATGATTAATGGTCGGAAAGCAACAGGCGGTCATGAGTGTGGAAGTCGACGTAAGTCGGCGGATGCCACACGAGTGGAAGAACGCTGTAAGTAAGGCCGTTAGTGCATCGTGTCAAGTCATGATGACCACAGCTGTAGCCTAGGGGGCAGCTAATGGTGACAGTTAACAGACTTCCTATAAGCAGTCGACCCGGTGTGGTCATGTAAAATAATATAAATAGAAGAGATTTAATAGTTAGAAGGTTTCTTTTTGTTAGTCGTAATTACAGAGTAGGTTTGATAGACGATATTTGTATACAGTTGTAGAGAACAGATCTAAGAGGAGAGTAGTCAAGAATCTGCAGGAGGCAGTTAGAGTTAGTGCAATAGGAGAGCTCTGCCAGAGTGGCATAGATGCTAGGAAAGTCGATCCAGGCTGTGTGCAGATATGTAGGTAGTAGCAGTAGATTAGGAGAAATAAGACAGAGAGCATGAGAACTATAATTCTGAACTTAAAGACACATCTCAATATTAGTTTGCATCCCGCAGACTGCAAGGTGCTATATCCTTTCTCATGCCATATGAAGAACACCTTGGTCATTTTTCCCAGATGGGTTTCCACATTATCTCTAATGTTTGAATGAATGGTTGATATGTCGAAGGTTTATGTGATTGATTACTATTTTCTTTTCGTATAATGTTGAATGTTTCTTGAATCTCTATTCTTATCCTACAATTGGTATATGAATGATCAAAATGCATTGTTGAAATGAACCTATATATATATATATATATCGGTCTATATGATTGTTATTTTGAATCCTAACTTAAGTCGTAGGTCCGATTGATGTTAATCAGCTGCACCGCATGAGTTGTGCCAGCTGCGAGGTGGAAAGGAAGGTCAAGTCGCATGTGATGACATATGTTTGTGCTCGATTGTGCAAAACTGACTCCTTTGTCCATCCATCATGCTGTCTTCGTTGAGCTCCTTGGCTGCGAGCCAAGGGACTATACTCCCTCAACAATCGTGGAAACATGGTTCTAGCAGTTACCCATCTATGAGATATCTTAGGTGAGACTACGTCTGCTTCGCAGGTGTTGCTAATGGTGCTTGCTCTATTAGGCCGGTATCTTGGGTAGTTGTTGGATCGGCAGGCTGCGCAGAACCTGGGTTGCACAAGTGGGGAAAAGTGGCTAACAAATGGTTCCGTTGCAGGGACCCATTGATCAAATCAAGGGAGATGTTGTGGCACCCAACGAAGAAGGAGATAGAATACTAGTTGGATTCTAAAATGTTGGTATTCGTAAGAAAGGAGAGCGTAGAAAGACAAGTAAGCGCAGGAAATTGGATAGGGAGACTGTCGTAGTGATTGAGTCGCGCAGCTTGTGAAGCGAATATGCTTTGTAAGAGCTAGGAGTAATATGGAAGGTAGTAAAAGAGATGTTCCATGGAATTTTTGAGGATGAGTTAGACATTGGATTCTTGAGAAGCAGAAGGAGATTTCGGTCAGGAAAGAGGAGAAAGGTAGCAAGAGGAAGGAGGGCCTATAGCTTGTCCAGGGAGGGTGAATATGGATGCGAGTCATACCTAGACGAAGGGTCTTGCGATGAAGAGGAGGAGTATATCCTGGTTTCTAAGAGATCAGAATCGGGAGAGTCTGCAGAATTTCCAAGAATAGGACATGACTACGGTATTCCAGAGAGATCCCCTAGAGTGAGACCTAGAAGTTCCTCACCTGAACCACTTGTGAACACTAGCAGTCCTAGTGTCGGGATTGGTGCACAAGGAAGCCCATCAACGATCCCAGTAAATCCTGTAAATCCAGGGAATCCAGTGAACAATCCCAACGCCACCCCAATGGAGGGGAGAGACGTTAGACTACCCACCTTTCATGGGAATGGAACAGAAGACCCAGAACAACATTGGTTCCTTTGTGAAGCTATTTGGATGGTACGCTTACTACATAATGTTGATATAAAGAAGGCATAGATGATCACGACCTTAAGGGGTCGGACCCTGGATTGGTTGTTGAAATTTTGTGCCGCACCAGCTGGAACCCCCTAGAAGACTCTTGAGGAGATTTTTCGAGCAATGATCTCGGAGTTACGAAAGGCCAATCGGAGTCCCAATGTATTACTGAGATCAAGGAGATTAAGCGAGCTCCAACAGAAATGGTATGGGAATTTGACCAACAGTTCAAAATGCTGATGGCCAAGGTCAGCTTCCAAATGTCAGACGTATAGCAAAAGATCGCAGACAGAGGCATTGGAGTTAGCAATGAAGCTAGAGGCTTCGCCTATTGGGGATGGTGCCATAGGAATGATACAGATTCAGTCTCAGTTGGCTAATCTGACTATTCAACTCCAAGATATGAAAAGGGGAAAAGAAGCACATGAAGATCTCTAGTGTACGATATGCCGGACCAATGGACATACCAAAGATGAATGCCTAGCATAGATGAACTACATATCGTTCGGTGGGTCAAACACATTGAATATCCAAGGGTTTCCCTGGTGCAATATCTGCCAAACAAGAGGACATCGGGACGTAGATTGCCTGTTCATGCACAAGACGGTATGTACACCAACTAATATATATTTTAAATTTTGTAAATCTATAAGCCATGATGAAAAGGATTGTAGGGCCTACCAACTCATGAGGGAGAAAATGGTAGATGCATATTTGATGAAGAATGAGGAGAAAGTAAATATTGAACAGAATCCACCTCAGTTCTAGGCTACTCCCCAGTTTCATGTTGCACCTCAATTCCCACCTCTATAGCAGTTTCAGATGGCACCACAGTTTCAGAATACGGCCCCGTATAAATTATACCAACACCAGTGTTGGAGTAGGGCCCCGGAGCTACAGAAGAAGCTGCTATTTTGGTGGATAGACAGTTTTGGCGGAGATATGAGAGGAAGAGCTACGACGTTGTAGCAAGGTTCTAGCTACAGAGCAGAGACGGAACCCATGACGTAGAAGATAGAGAAGTCAAGGAAGACGATGGTACCTGAGCGGCCGAGAAGAGAAATCTCAACCACTGCATTGAAGGCAGCGGCGGAAGACAGGAGGGCTCAGCTACCCTCAAAAAGGAAAAGAAGCAACGAGGCCAAGGCATTGAAGGAGAAGGACAGAAGCAGGCAAGCAGCGCCGGTACCCATGGTCAGCGCTGGGAAGCATGGAAGACTGTAGGAAGCTGTGGTGAAGGGAAGCCGTGCATATTACCCATGATCAGCGCCGGGAATCATGGAAGACCGCAGAGAGTTGTGGCGTGACGGATAGCGGCTACTTCAAAGTACAGATATGCCGACTGTCACTAGTTAGGGTTTGGGTTACTGTTGGGACAGGCCCACAGTGTTGTAATGGCGAGACCTTCGGGCCGCCTATAAAGGGATATATTTTGTACTGTAAAACGGTTTGTTCATTAGTTAGTTGTTTTGTAGATTATTAGACAGTTGTAGAATCCAAGCTCTGGTTCTGTTATTAGCTGTAGTATCTTATTGTAACCAGTAGCTGGCTCATTGAGCATTCATGTAACGATCCGCAGGGATTGACAGAGAGGGAAGAGTATATTGTAAGAGGTGCAATATAGAGGTAGAAGAGAGATCTAAGAGAAAAGATCTTAAGCTGCATATGCGGTGCAGCAAAACTGTGTTACCTTCCCCTGAGCTATAATAGAAACACAGTTCCGTGGATGTAACTTCCATCCTGGAGGTGAACCACTTTAAAATCATGCGTTATGTGATTGCTTTGTGTGTTGTGTTTATTTGATACCTCTATCAGTTACTTTATGAGCCTTGTTTATAGTTTAATACATGGATGCATTGTTCAGTTCGCAGTAATATAAAAGGGTAGACATAAGTTGAAATCATAGACAAGTTGTATGCGGACCCAGTTATGCTTTGCTTGAAACAGTCATTAGTCGCAGTGTTAAACAACCTTTTATGTTGAGTCTTGCAAGTCGACACGACCAACGCTAAGTGCGCTGAGCCGCGGGAGTAGGGTATCGCAGAGAGGCGATACCGCACCGGCAGAGGAGTTGCGTTGCGCGATACCATAGGTTAAGGACTTAGCGTTGGGAGGAAGTTACGTGTCGCCTATTGCGCGGCGATGCGATAAGGTTGGAGACACCGCGAGTCAGTAGAAGTCGCGCGACGCGGGTTCAAGGGTCGCGCGACGCGCAGAGAAAGAGGCCTCGCGGTTAGCACAGCTGTTAGACGCAAGTAGGATGCCACGAAACCTGGTCCAAGACACTTGAGTCCTTGGCCAACCCATTAGAATCAATTCAGGTGAGACTTCAGGCCACTTCGCGGTCTATCGCCGAAAGGGCCAGTGAGCTAGGGGTGTTGTTGGTTAAATACAGTAAACCCAGGTCTGCCCACTATAGCCAACAAATGGTTCCGTTGCCGGTTTTGAACAAACTGAGCTAATGTTCTGGTGGAATCCTACGAGATACGAACTCAACGAGTGGGTTTGGTCTAACCAGAAAGAGTTTTCCGAATGAGAAAACAGGAGTCCTAAACTGAGTACAGAGGTCTGGTTACAGAAACATATCATTACAAACCTGCATGCAATATTTTTTTCGAGCTTTGGAAATGAGCTTTACAACTGGTTATCAAAGTTAACTGATACAAGCATATTCAAAAAGAAAAGAGACATTGTCTGGACACCGGAGCTGATTCAGACCGTGAAGAACCTGGATAATCCTATCACAAGGGCAGTAGACGTCTGGCTTGCGAGTGTGCTAGAAGGCTTCGTCACAGAGTTTGCAGTCGACCAGACAAAAAGCTTCAGTGAGGCTGAGCGCTATTTCTTCAAAGGATATCGTGGTAAGTACCTAATATCTTTAAACTTGTCCATTAAGATGCTATTACATGAAAAAGGAACAATGGATCTAGTTTCAGATGAATAAGTAGAAATAGTAATGTCACAAGAGTTTGAAAGTGATTTTGATGACATTGGACGAACACATAGTGGAAAGAAGTATAAAGTAGATTCCAGATCCCCAATATTCGAAGACAGTTCAGATAGTACTAGACAGTGGAGTCATAGTACCACAGAAGAAGCAGAGGGAGGTATCCCTTACCACCCTTACACCCCACAGAAACAGACCGGGACTCAGAACAATCCCGTAGGAACTCCATCCAGTAGCTCACAGACAGTACCTACCACTGTTACATCACCTCCACCTACACCACCGAGTGGTAGTAATACAGTAAATCAACATCCACCACGTAGAAATAGAATGGGGGATGATATGAAGCTACCTATATTTAAGGGAACAGGAGCAGAAGACCCAAAGCAGCATTGGTTTCTATGTGAAGCCATGTGGACCATTAAAACAATCAACGATGATAACCTTAAACTTGTACAGTTGGTCACCACACTAAGAGATCGAGCCTTAACATGGTATATCAAGTATACCACAGTACCCAGGACACTTGTCCAGGTCAAGACTACCATGATTAAAGAATTTAAGAAACCTAAGTCTGAGTCACAGTGCATTACAGAACTCAAAGACATCAAGCAGTTACCTACAGAGTCAGTGTGGGACTTTGATCAGAAATTCAAAGCCCTTATCGACCAAGTCAATTTTGAGTTCGCGCCGAAGCAGCATAAGGAATGGTTTATTGCAGCGCTGCTCCCTCACATTAGATTGCCATTGATGCAGCAGAAACACCAGACGCAGGATGACGCGTTGGAGATGGCGATGAAACTAGAGGCTTCACCTCTAGCTGAGAGTAGTACAGGCATGGAAACCTTACAAAACCAGTTGGCTAATCTCACGTTACAGTTGCATGAACTTAAGAAAGGGAAAGAGGTTGCGCAAGACATATGGTGCGTAAAGTGTAAAGCACAAGGCCATAGTAAAGATAATTGTCCATTCTTTGTAGAATATATAGCAACAGGGGCTCCAAACCCCTTACCACAGACCCACGGGCCGTGGTGTGAAATATGCAAAACCCGAGGACATCTACCTCACCAGTGCCCTCTACTTCAGAAGTACGTGTAGACACCTAAGAACTTATACTGCGTCTTCTGCAAGTCTGTAGGCCATGATGTACATGATTGCGGAGCCTATGATCTCATGGTCGAAGCAAAGCAAGAATTGTACAGAGTCCAGTCAGAGACACAGGGTCCAGCAGTAGGACCATAGCCAGATCCGGCTTATGGAGGCTGTGGAGGAGGATTCAAAGGACGAGGTCGTGGAGGAGGCTTTGCACGAGGAGAAGGCTCCGGCAGAGGAGAGGGTTTTGGCCATGGTCGTGGACCAGTCACTTGTTACAATTGCGGAGTTGTAGGACACTATGCTAGGGACTGTCAGAGCCCCACTAACACTTGTAATTACTGCAAATATTATGATCATACTATAGAGGAGTGCCCTACCTTGATAGCTAAGATCATAGAACCTAAGCCAACAGTACATCAGAACATCCAGCTTAATGCTGTTGAGTGGGAAGAGCCAGAACCAAGAGTCAATATTGTGACTCGCAGTGGTGTTTCTACCAGTGGGACATCGCAAGAAACGGAAAAGACCACAGGTCCGGAGTGGGTGCGCAGAGCTCCTAATAAATCAACACCACTCGACCTGTAGAAGAACAAACAAACATTTCAGGAAGCTAAGGCTTTCTTTGACAACCCTACGCAATCAGAATCACAGGTACCGCCGTCTAGGGGCGTACCGCAGCAAACACCTTGTGGCGATAGCCTTGTACAGACATTGCAGGCTACCACATCGGGAAGATGCGATGAGGACGAGATGACAGGAAGTGTACATTCCTTCCTGCGGAGTTGTCTAAAACTTGTAAGAAATGAGCAAGCTATCACAGAAATTCAGCGCATCATGGATCAGTGTCAGCCATCTTCTTCCGTGAGTAGTACACATCGTGCTATTCATAATATTACGGGACATACAAGAACAGGAAGAGAGATGCGACTCACAACGCAGGTTGGAGAATTTGAAATGGATGAGGTGATCCTAGATCTAGGATCAGACGTGAATGTTCTGACTAAGCAAACATGGGAACAGATGGGTAGCCCTAAGTTAGTCAGATCGCCTATCCATCTGAGATTAGCTAATTAGTAGCGTGTATCACCTCTGGGTCGGTTACCGTAGGTGCCAGTTGACATTGACGGAGTTCGCAGCTTCGCAGACTTTGAAGTTATAGAAATCATTGGTGATAGTAGACCTTATCCAGCATTGCTAGGCATTGATTGGGCGATCGGTAACAGGGCTATTATCGACCTAAAGAGAAGACAAATGACCTTTGAGGACGCGCAGCTTTGGGTCATCGCACCGTTGGATCCCTTTCAGGGTCCTAGATATATTGAACCTATTAAGGCAAAGGAGGAGGCACATAACATGGAGAGCCTCTATCAGATGACTGCGAACCAGAGCGACTACATCAATCCAACCGCAGAAGGGAATATTAGTTGGCAATGCGACAGCTCATGTGCATCAGATTCAGATGTTGGTCTAGAAAACTGGCAGAATAGACTTCATGAAGTATCAGCGCGCAGATGCACGTACTTGACTAAGTCACTGCGATGGATTGGCGCAGAGATCAATGAGATTCCATCCTTTCATGGTCTAACAGATATCCAGGACTTTCTCAAGCAGTTTGAACACCAAATCCCTCACGAGCAGCGGATCACAACTATGGACCTTGCAGTACGAGCCACACCTGCAAGATGGTGGTATGCACATAAAGAGAACATCACATCATGGGACGATATTAATAGATTCATGGCGATCAGATTTTCTATTGACAGAGAGTATGTCTAGTAGAAATACACAGGAGAGAGTGACCCTAGATCACACATTCAGACATGCGAACATAATTGGTCGGACATTCCCGAGGATTAATGGGTTCACCGATTCATTCATACTTTGGATACAGTTCCAAGGAACTGGTATACAGAGACTGAACTGTGCAAGGGAACAACAACATGGCCACTTATGATAGACAGCTTCCTACTTACCTTCGCTTTTGAATCTGAGTATCCAAAGGTTGATCAGGCCCTAGAAGTAATAAAGAGTAAGATATTTGAGGATTGTACCATATCAGTGTCAGCTCAACTTGAGTGGGCTATCCAGCTAGAAGCGTTAGAGTGTTATAATTTTGCATTTGAACCAGAGGAGGAGGATGAGGATCCTCGCAACACCAAAATTCCGGAGTCAGAAGGCACTCGCGATGTTGAGGGACCACAGTTAGAAATTCCAGCAATCACAGAGCCCATCAAGATTAAAAAGATCAATATTGGCACAGACACAGAACCTAAGTTTGCCTCTATTGGAGACTATTGGAGCGATGAAACAGTCGGACAGATTGCAGACTTGCTACATGACTATCAGGACCTATTTCCCACCATGTTCACAGAGATGAAGGGAATAGTCGGATACCTGGGAGTCATGAGGATACCGTTGAAGGAGGATGCTAGACCAGTCAAGCAGCGCCCATATAGATTAAATCCGCGGTATAAAGAAAAAGTAAAGGATGAGATCGATAAAGTGAATGGGTTAGCCCCATGGTCATACAAGAGAAGAAAACCAAAGGAGACATCAGGATCTGTGTCGACCTGTGCAAACTCAACGATGCATCGCTTCACGATCCATTTCCGACACCGTTCACTGATGACGTATTAGACAACGTGGGAGGACAGGAGATCTACTCCTTCACTGACGGCTTTTTAGGTTACCATCAGATCAGAATACATCCAGAAGATTGATCCAAGACCACCTTTGCAATAGAATGGGGCTCGTTCTAGTATACGGTAATGCCCTTTGGTCTTAAGAATGCACCAAATATATTTTCTAGAGTAGTAGTTGTTGTATTTAAAGAATACATCCATAAATTCCTAGAAGTATATTTTGATGATTGGACTGTATTTGGACTAATTGACAAGCACATAGGAGATTTAAGACTGATGTTAGAGAAATGTAGACAGTACCAGATTTCTCTAAACTTGAAGAAATGTATATTTTGTGCACCATTTGGTATTTTGTTGGGTCACATTGTTTGCAGACAAGGCTTGATGGTAGATCCCGCAAAGATTGCCATCATTGTAAATCTTCCAGCACCCAACTCAGTCAAGCAACTGAGGACAGTAGTTGGTCATATCGGGTATTACAGAAAGTTCATCAGGGGCTACGCAAAGATTACAGCACCAATGGAGAAATTGCTAAAGAAAGATGTAAAATTCCTATGGAATGAGGAATGTCAGCAGAGTCTAGACACACTTAAAGAAAAAATGGTTACAACGCCCATCCTAGTATTTCCATACTGGACTAAGCCATTTCATGTACATGTGGATGCATCTGGCATCGCACTAGGGGTTGTCCTAACGCAACCAGGAGAAGGGGATATTGATCATCCTATCGCATACTCCAGTAGAAAGCTATCGACAGCAGAAAAGAATTACACCACGACAGAAAGAGAAGGCTTAGCTATGGTGTATGCGCTGCAGAATTTTAGGCACTACCTATTGGGTGCCTCGTTCAAGATGTTTACTGACCATTCTGCATTAAAGTATCTGGTCAATAAGCCAGTGTTAGGGGGGAGAATCTGCAGATGGTTACTCCTCTTTCAGGAGTATGACTTTGAAATCATTGTTAAACCAGGAAGATTGAATGCTGGACCTGATCATCCGTCACGGATAGATTCAGGAGAAGAGCCAAGTAACCTAGAGGACAATTTGCCAGACGCGTAGCTGTTTTCTATCCAGATCGCAGACGACTACTATGCTGATATTATTCACTTTCTCACTACAGGGTTAGCGCCTGATGAGTTCACTAAGCAGCAAAAGAAGCAGTTGGTTGTTAAAGCAGCAGACTTCACCCTGATCGCAGGATACCTATACAAGTTAGGACCGGATGAAGTTTTGCGCAGATGTGTGATGCTGCATGAAAAAGACACTATCATCAGAGAGACACATTTAGGAACCACAGGAGGTCATTTCGCAGGAAATTCGACTACGCAGAAAATCCTAGATGCAGGACTATGGTGGCCTACTTTGCATAAGGACACCAAGGACTTTTGTAGATGCTGCGATATCTGCCAGAGGGTAGGAAAACCCTCGCGACGCGATGAAATGCCGCTGTGACCGCAGGTTACGCTGCGCGCATTTGACAAATGGGCTATAGACTTTGTGGGTCCTATCAACCCACCAGGGAAGTGCACTGGTGCGAGATATATTATCACTAGAACAGAGTACCTCACCAGATGGGCAGAGGCCAAAGCAGTAAGAAATTGTGATGCTGCTACAGCTGCACAGTTCCTTTTTGAGAACATCATCAGTATATTTGGTTGCCCTGTAATTTTGATGAGCGTTCAAGGCACACATTTCTTAAACCGCACCATTGAGGCCTTGACAGAAGAATTCCAGATTCAGCACCATAAGAGCACTCCCTACCACCCAAAGGCTAACGATACGGTGGAGGCTTTTAATAAGATTTTAGAAAATGCTCTTACTAAGATCTGCAACAACCAAAGGAATGATTGGGACCTCAGAGTTAACGCTGTCTTATGGGCGTATAGGACCACATGCAAGAAACTTACAGGACACACACCGTTCAGCTTGGTGTATGGACAGGAGGCTGTTATGCCTATGGACTATATTCTTCCCAGTTTAAGAATCGCTCAGATCACAGGAATGACTGATACAGACACAGTGGAGGAAAGGCTAGCACAGCTGCTTGCCTTAGAAGAAGACAGATTCATCGCCGGATTCCATCAGAAAGTGCACAAGGCACGAGAAAAAGCTTGGCATGACAGACACATTAAAAGTAAGACTTTCCATATTGGAGACCTAGTACTCCTCTACGACAGTAAATTCATTAATTTTCCAGGGAAGTTCAAGACGCATTCACTGGGGCCATATCAGATACAGCAAGTTACAGAGGGAGGTGTCGTTCAGCTCAGCCAGTTGAATGGGGAGCTTCTTCCCACATGGATTAATGGCAGTAGACTTAAGCTCTATAGCGATAGCCACCCCACTTCTCAGCTCTAGCTTAGCCAATTCATGGTGGTGCAGATGTCCAATGTAGTTGAAAGGAGGCATCGCATCGGGAACTAGTCTACACTGGCAGGTATTATAAGTATGAAGAATCACATAAGGTCAATTCATTTTGCGTAAGTCATTAGTGGCTTGCGGTTAAAAAAAAAAAAATAGGAAACGCTTGTTTGCGCAGGTGATGCGGCGTTCAGCACAGCAATGCGATGTTTCTCCGTGCCACGTATCCAGTTTTTGCAACCGACAGAGGGCCAGTCAAGTCGCCTTCTGACAGGAAGTTAATGAAGAAATGACCGGTATACCTTACCGTAGATTTGGCAGCAACATAATTAAATTTCCATATTTGGAAAATCTTCGACGAGATCGGTGCCTGTACACACATGTTTCGGGGGAAATGTGATCGGATTTCAGCATTTATGGAGGATCGGATGACGGGTGTGGTCTTATCCATGCAATTATTACGACCGATGGGTTCAACCAAGATGACCGTTGCATCCGGGATTGTTACCTTCGGCATAAAAGTAGAAATGGTTCATTCGAGAGGGTCACACTTGCAAAAACCCAAGAGCTATAGAGTAAGCTGTTAAGAGTCCCAGTGCAGAGTTCACCCCGTTACAGAGTGTTGTGATTCCCAGAGTTCGAAGCCATTGCACGCCCAGGATCTTCCACCAAGTAGGTTCTACCCGAGGACAAACCTTTAGAAGACATGCTGAGACGCTTCGACCTTGGTGGCCGTAGGTCCTCCATGACAACGCCACCCAGGGTTGTGAAACTAGGTACATTACAGGTCAGACAACCGCCAAGGATGAAGAGTCAAGTGCAGGATGTAGAAGATGTCATCAAAGTCTCTGCTAAGGAGAAGAAGAAAGCCGAGCCGATCACTGAAGATAAGAAAGCAGAGCAGAAGAATGATGAGAAGAAATCTCCCGCCAGGAAGAAAGTAAAAATGAGAAAAAGAAAGCAACGGGAGAAGGAAGATGACCTATCTCATCAGCTAAGAGCAGAACAAGAGGTTCCAAAGGTCAAGAATGAAAATATGCGGAACCTGAGTCGCGTAAATACCTGGAGCAAGTTGCTGAGAAGAAAAGTGAAAGGGAAAACAAACCGAGCAAGCAGAACTTCAAGATGCAGACAAAGGCTTGTTCTTGGAAGGGAATTCTTGGTTTGTATACCTCTCGCATAAGTAGGCTCCAGACTGAATGAAATGTTTGAGAAGGCTGGAAGATACAGATTTTTCTTGTGATAAAAGTTCTAACCCAGATAAAGTGGAAAGGATATATGTGGAAGACTTCTCAACACTAGAAGGTTCTTAAAAAGTTTCAGGAGCGACGAGAGCGAGACCATAACTAAGGGCAGGAAAGATAAGAGAGCCCAGCGAACTAAGTTACAGAAGACGCCAGTATCATTCAAGCTTTGCTTGACTCGGCACGGGAGCGTGTCGAAGAGATCCAGAAGGAAGTCGCAGGACTTCGCGACAAGTTGCAATGAACTTCGCAGGAACCCAAGGAGAAGCTACAGCAAGAGAAGCCCGCTGGTAGTGGCTCGAGGACGAGCCACAAGTAAGTGTTAGGGGACTGTTGGAGTAGGGCCCCGCAGCTATAGAAGAAGCTGCTTTTTTGGTGGATAGACAGTTTTGGCGGAGATATGAGAGGAAGAGCTACGACGCTATAGCAGGGTTCTAGCTACAGAGCAGAGCCGGAACCCATGACGTAGAAGACAGAGAAGTCAAGGAAGACGACAGTACCTGAGCGGCCGAGAAGAGAGAGCTCAACCACTGCATTGAAGGCAACGGTGGAAGACAGGAGGGCTCAAATACCCTCATAAAGGAAAATAAGCAATGAGGCCGAGGCATTGAAGGAGAAGGACAGAAGCAGGGAAGCAGCGCTGGTACCCATGGTTAGCACTGGGAAGCATGGAAGACTGCAGGAAGCTGTGGTGAAGGGAAGCGGTGCATAGTACCCATGATCAGCGCCGGGAAGCATGGAAGACCGCAGAGAGCTGTGGTGTGACGGATAGCGGCTACTTCAAAGTACAGATACGCCGACTGTCACTAGTTAGGGTTTGGGTTACTGTTGGGACAGGCCCATAGTGTTGTAATGGCGAGACCTTCAGGCCGCCTATAAAGGGATATATTTTGTACTGTAAAACGGTTCGTTCATTAGTTAGTTGTTTTGTATATTATTAGACAGTTGTAGAAGCCAAGCTCTGGTTCTGTTATTAGCTGTAGTATCTTACTGTATCCAGTAGCTGGCTCATTGAGCATTCATGTAACGATCCACAGGGATCGACAGAGAGGGAAGAGTATATTGTAAGAGGTGCAATATAGAGGTAGAAGAGAGATCTAAGAGAAAAGATCTTAAGCTGCATATGCGGTGCAGCAGAACTGTGTTACCTTCCCCTGAGCTATAATAGAAACACAGTTCTGTGGACGTAACTTTCATCCTGGAGGTGAACCATGTTAAAATCATGCGTTATGTGATTGCTTTGTGTGTTGTGTTTATTTGATGCCTCTATCAGTTACTTTATGAGCCTTGTTTACAGTTTAATACATGGATGCATTGTTCAGTTTGCAGTAATATAAAAGGGTAGACATAAGTTGAAATCATAGACAAGTTGTATGCGGACCCAGTTATGCTTTGCTTGAAACAGTCATTAGTTGCAGTTTTAAACAACCTGTTATGTTGAGTCTTGCAAGTCGACACGACCAACGTTAAGTGCGCTGAGCCGCGGGAGTAGGGTATCGCAGGGAGGCGATACCGCATCGGCAGAGGAGCTGCGGTGCGCGATACCATAGGTTAAGGACTTAGCGTTGGGAGGAAGTTACGTGTCGCCTGTTGCGCGGCGATGCGATAAGGTTGGAGACACCGTGAGTCAGTAGAAGTCACGCGACGCGTGTTCAAGGGTCGCGCGACACGCAGAGAAAGAGGCCTCGCGATTAGCAGAGCCGTTAGACGCAAGTAGGATGCCACAGAACCTGGTCCAAGACACTTGAGTCCTTGGCCAACCCATTAGAATCACTTCGGGTGAGACTTCAGGCCGCTTCGCGGTCTGTCGCCAAAAGGGACAGTGAGCTAGGGGTGTTGTTGGTTAAATACAGTAAACCCGGGTCTGCCCACCATAGCCAACAACCAGTACTAGCAACCGCAATACCTGTTACAACCACCCCAAAGGGGGGGTGAAAATTATAGGGGCCGAGGAGGAGGAGGATTTGGCCGAGGGAGAGGGCCAGTTGTATGTTACAATTATGGAGTATGGGGGCATTATGCTAGGGACTGCCCAGAACCTACGAGGACTTTCTTGTATTATAGGTAGGATCAAAATGTGGAGCAACGCCCACAACTCATCGCTCGATGGCAAGCTTGGACGCTTGGAGCAGCCAACTCGGTACCAAACCCTGCACCAAATCCTACACCGAATTCTCCCAACCCGAATGCTAATATCAACATACAGATGATAGTCACCGCACCACGAGAACCAAATGTTGTAGTGGTAACAAGGGGAGGTGCTACGACAGGTGCAGACCAAGCTATGCATACAAAACCTGCGACAGACGCACAACCCCAGGTGCGACCTCCCGCAAAGAAGAAAGCACCACTTGACATTCAAGAATAGAAGCGCATATTCATGGATGTGTGCCCAGATTTTGTCAGCACAGAGAAGCCATCTACCTTAGGCGAAGTGAAGGATATGCCTAAGAGATTCCAAAATATATTTGAAGAATGGACTACGAACAAGAACGCAGATAAGGTTAGTAAACTTAAACCTTTCTTGTCAAGTTGTTTAGCGCTAATCAAGGATAAGGAAGCGCTTGCAGAACTAGAAGCACTCATCGAAACACTTCCGGAGGGAGACCCTCTGCCAAAGAAGGTTAACAGTATCAATACCAAGCTCAATACAGGACGCAAACTCAGGATGACCACGCAAATTGGTGATTATGATATAGACTATATCATCCTCGACCTGGGATCTGATGTTAACATTTTAACATGCTAGATGTGGGAAATAATGGGAAAGCCTCCCTTAGAATGGTCCCCAATTCAATTAAGTCTTGCAAATCAAGCAAAGGTCCTCCCTGCTGGTAGACTGAGTCAAGTTCAAGTGGATATCAAAGGATTGCACACTCTTGCGAAATTCGATGTCATAGATATAGTAGATGATACCACCCCATATCCCGCACTGCTTGGGATTTATTGGGAAATGGAAAACCAAACGATCATAAATTTCAAAAGAAGGATCCTATCATTTGAAGATGATGAGATGCGGGTCGTTGTGCCCCTTAACCTGCTGGAAGGACCAAGGTACGTTGAACCAGTGTTCAACGAAGGGCATGGCGATCACCTTGACACCATCTACAATATAACTGCCCTTCGGGAAGACTATATTATTCCTATTGTAGATGGTAACCTAAGTTGGAAATGTGAGAGTTCATGTACATTAGACTCAGGAGAGGCACTAGAGAATTGGCAGAACCGATTACATGAAGTCTCTTCGTGAAAATGTGCCGGGATAACTAAGTCTATCAAACAAGTAGGAACTCATTCGCGACCACTACCCACATATGAAGGACTGCTTAACTTGGCAGTGTTCTTGACTGAATTTGAAGAACTAGTAATAGAGTCGCAGCGACTATCTGCACTAGACTTTTCATTGAAAGCTACACCCGTGCGATGGTGGGGTACGCATAAAAGCATCATAACTGAATGGTCGCAGTGTAGAAGGTTTCTAGAAGTAAGGTTTGAGGAGGAAATTACAATTGTAACACAAAGATATACGGGGTTATCGGACCCTGTTGAACACTTAGAACAGTGTTCCACAACATTCTTGAGCTACCCTCACCAGGAATGGGTTCACCATTTCATCCATACTCTTGAGATGGCACCACGAGGCTGGTATGCATCTATTGAGTTGCGTCAGGAAACAAGGGAATGGGAAGAAGTTGCACAGAAATTCACTTACACATTCCAGTTCATGGACGGGCAACCGATAGTTGATATTGTGTTGAAGACTATTAAGGAGAAAATATTCGCTGAGATCCCACTGGAGATTGTGTATTCTCAAACTTGTGCTGTGCATTCCCACGAATGCTGTGAGACAGTTCAACATTGGATGACATGCTATAATCTCTTTGGAGACCCAGATGATGATCCAACCAACATCAATATTCCAGAATCAAAAGGATCGCACGAGGTAGAAGGAAGCAACATTTCTAGTGAGAAATTCGTTAAGCCACTAAAGATTAAAAAGGTTAACATTGGATCGGAGGACAATCCAAAATTTGCCAACATTGGAGACTACTGGGATGAAGAAACAGTAGGAAAAGTCACCGATATATTACATGAATTTTAGGACCTATTCCCAACAAAATTTAGGGAAATGAAGGAGATAGTAGGGGATTTGGGTGAAATGAAAATTCCACTCAAACCCGACGCAAGACCAGTGAAACATCGTCCATACAGATTAAATCCATGTTATAAGGAGAAAATAAAAGCAGAACTGGATCGCATGTTGGAAGCAGGAATTATTGAACCAGTTGAAGAGTCGGAATGGATAAGCCCCATAGTCATTCAGGACAAGAAGGTGATAGGTGAAGTCAGAATCTGTGTCGACCTATGGAAACTAAATGATGCTTGCTTGCATGATCCATTCCCTACACCATTCACAGATGAAGTTTTGGAAAGCGTTGGCGGACAAGAAATGTACTCATTTATAGACGAATTTTCGGGATACCATCAGGTCTGAATTGTGCAAGAGGATCGACACAAGACAACCTTTGTAACAGAATGGGGATTCTACCAATACACGGTAATGCCCTTTGGCCTTAAAAATTCCCCTGCTATTTTTTCTAGAATAGTAGTATTTGCTTTCAAATATTTCATTCATAAGTTTCTTGAAGTATACTTTGATGGCTGGACGGTCTTTGGTCTGGTAAGAGACCATATTGAAAATTTGCGCATGATGCTGGAAAGGTGTCGCTAGTATCAAATTGTGTTGAACTTGAGAAAATGTATATTCTGTGCTCCATTTGATGTACTGTTGGGCAATGTAGTATGCCGCGATGGGATCCTGGTCGATCTCGCGAAGGTAGCAATTATCATGGACTTGCCTCTGCCCACGTCGGTCACGCAACTCAGGTCCACATTGGGACATACTGGGCATTATCAAAAAATCATAAGAGGGTATACAGAGATAACTGCCCCAATGGAGAAGCTGCTAAAAAAAAGATGCCAAATTCGAGTGGAATGAAAACTTCCAAGAGAGCCTAGATAAGTTGAAGGGTAAAATGGCTATTGGACCAATATTAATATTTCCGGATTGGAAAAAGGAATTCCATGTACATGTTGATGCATCATCTATTGCGCTTGGTATAGTTCTAACCCAACCAGGAGATGGCGCAATTGACCACCCAATCGCGTTTGCAAGTAGGAAACTATCAACGACGAGAAACATTATACCACAACTGAAAGAGAAGGGCTTGCAATGGTCTATGCGCTACAAAAATTCATACATTATCTATTGGGTGGACACTTCAAAATGTTCACTGACCATTCTACACTAAAGTACCTGGTCAATAAAACAGTGTTGGGGGGGAAATCTATCGGTGGCTCCTCCTATTTCAAGAATTTGACTTTGAAGTCATTGTCAAACCATGCCGACTAAATGTTGGGCCTGACCACTTATCGCGAATTGAAAGTGGGGAGGAACCCACTAGCCTAGAGGACAATTTACCGGATGCGCAACTATTTTCTATAGATGTTGCCAATAAAGAATTTGATGCTATTATACACTTACTAAACACAGGGTATGCACCTGAAAAGACTATTCAACATGGAAAAAGAAACAACTAGTTGTCAAGGCCTTAGACTACACGCTAATCGCGGGACAAATCTATAAGTTGGGACCAAATGAAATAAGGAAAAGATGCGTCTTCGATCATGAAAGACAGTGGGTAATAGCCGAAGCGCATGTGGGTGTGTCAGGAGGACACTATGCCGGGAAAGCAACCGTGCACAAGATTTTGCAAGCTGGACTCTGGTGGCCAAGGGTACACATGAATATAAGTAAATACTGTCGCAATTGCGATAAGTGTTAAAGAATGGGGAAACCATCGCGACGTGATGAAATTCCACTTGTGCCACAAATTACACTGCAGGCCTTTTATAAATGGGCAGTGGATTTTGTTGGCCCTATCAGTCCACCGAGGAAACAAACTGGTGCATGCTATATCATCACTGCTGCATATTACTTGACAAGATGGGCAAAGGTGGCACCTGTAAAATATTGTACTGCTGCAACTGCGGCCAAATTCCTGTTTGAGAATGTTGTCACAAGATTCGGTTGTCCCAAGATCCTAATCAGTGACCAAGGTACACATTTTTTAACTAAGCTAATTGTTGAACTGACCGCATAATTCCAAATCCAACATAAGAAGACAACGCCCTACCATCCTCAAGCAAATGGAACTGTTGAGGCATTCAATAAGGTAATCGAGAATGCGTTGACCAAAGTATGCAATGTGCGCAGAGATGATTGGGACCAGAAAGTATCACTGGTATTATGGGCCTATAGAACAACATGCAAACGACTAACTGGATACACCCCTTTCTATTTAGTCTATGGACAAGAAGTAGTTGTGCCCATGGAATACATTGTCCTGAGCCTATGAATTGCTGCAATAACAAAGATGATAGATACCGACGTTGTAGAAGAAAGGTTGGCACAACTAGTTCAAATGGAAGAAGTACGTTTTAGTGCAGGCTTCCATCAAAATGTGGAAAAGCAGCGGTAGAAATCCTGACATGACCACCACATCACAACAAAGCAGTTTAAGATTGGTGGACTTGTTCTGATGTATGATAGTAAGTTTCTCAAGCATTTGGGTAAGCTCAAAACGCACTGGTTAGGTCCATATGTAGTTGCACACATTACTAAAGCAGGCGCAGTAAAACTACATAAGCTAGATGGAACACCGATGGCGGGCATGATCAATGGCAGCCAATTAAAACCCTATCGTGATGACTGCGACGTTGTCCCATAAGGCCGTGATGAGCAAAAAAAAAAAAAATCGAAAAAGATAGCTGGCAGAAAGTGACAGACAGCTAGTAGGCACTGACAGCCGGTAAATGGATGAAAAATTCAAAAAAGATCCGGCGCCATTAAAAGTTCAACGCCACTAAAAGTTCAGTAGCATTAAAGCAGCAAGTCGGAGGAGAAGGGCGGTGGGATTTTTGGTCCCATATGGTATATTACCCTTAACTGCCCTGACAAGTGCATAATGGAACTTAAGCGTGCAAAGGACGAGCCCATGTGCTCTGCCAGAGGGTCCTTCACTCTGTTTAGTCAGCTTAAAGACTCGTCGCCTATAAACAGTCCTTACCATCTATCGTGTAACCTTTGCATTACTTTGTCAAGCAAAAGAACCAAAGAGCCGAGCTCATTGAACAGACCGAGCCATCCTTCAGAGCCGAAGCCCTTACTCATTAAAATATTTCAGTAATAGTGAGGACTCCAGTGAGGACATCTATGAACCAGTTCAACTGCCCAAGAAGATGAAGAAGATGCAAGAAAAGCTGAAAGTAGTACTGAGACAAAATACCATGAAACAATCACGCAGCTAACTGCCTCCCGACCACTAGTGCAACCAGCCGGAGCCCAAGTTTATTTCACCGCACACCCATTGAGTGCAGAACCCCCTAGTTCCTCCGACCCCATAGAAAAAATACCCAAAGCCCATAGAGCTGACCCAGTTCCACCACCATCACCTAAAGCAGAGCTCACTGAGGAAGAGAAGAACTTACTGCCACCCTATGTATCACCCAGGAGGCCAGGTGTCGTAGCAGTGACGGTGGACATTCTAGAACTATTAGAAGAACCCATTATTCTAGAGGGCGTCACAAAACCGCAGGATTCCATCATGACCAAACTTCAGGTATTAAAGTTTGAAGACTACGACTCTCGGAAGCAAGACATATCCAAATATCAATTCATGGCCGTAAAAGTCGGTCAACCGTCGACTGCAAGTGTTGTCTCTGCAATGGAGTTGCACGTGGATTGGAGCAGTCCAATATATTAAACCTGCTCCTTATGCCCCATTTTGGCTGCTTTGGGCCAGTCACAATGTATGTCAAGCAACTGCTGGTGTGCTTCCATGGTGGCTACCTTTGGCTGAACAAACCATATGAGGTGACGGTAGACCTGATTTTGGCCATTACAGGTCTGCCGCGGCACGGAATCAACCCGGACCCATACTTACATAATGTGGGGGAAAATCTAGATAATAATGATATGAAGAATAAGTACCATCTTCTCCATGGCGAAAAGGGTTTCCTCATTAGCTCAATCAAGGATAGTGTTGTACAAGCGGCAACAAAAATCTTGTGTAGCAAGGTCCTACGCAAGATGAGGCCTGCTGAATGCACGGCCGCAATAGTAGAACTTGCAGAAAAGTGTGCACAGGGGGTGCACATTAATTGGTCCCAATTTCTATTGAACGAACTGTTGGATGATGCACAAGAATCACAGGAATAGCCCACTACTAAGTTTCACTTCTCCTGGCTTTTAATTTTAATCTCATTTAGGGTATGGAATCCGCCACCAGATTATCAACCTATGGATATCCCCGTAGAGCTCCTCGGCAGGCCTTACCAAAACCTCTGGGACCATAAGGACAACAGGTGAAAGACTTATGCCAGAATTACATTCTTCCTATAGGGAGCAAGGCTCCGGTAAATTGTGTGCATGCAGTACCGGCTGAATCCTGCAATAGTTACGAAGTGTCTGTTCATTCAATTCCATGCAGCACCACACAACATCATTCTACACCTGCGTGGGGACCCCAAGAAGCAGCCGCTTCTGACATTATTCATCCTTAGGGATGCAGATATCGAGCGAGAAATCAAATATTGGCCTGAGGAATGGCTTAGCCATCATAAGGAGCTGCCTACAGGACAACAAGTGCCACAGGGGGATCCACAAGAGAACCCAAACTAGTACCACGCCAATACCAGTACACACGAGCAGACTTACAAATATTGGCAATGAAGGCCGAGATTAAGAAGCTGCCAATGAAGGAGAAAACCACCAGGGGCACTGAGCTTAAGCATCTCCTCGATAAGGAAAGATCCCTGCGCGACCACGAAAGCATGCGCAACAAGGAAACGACTCAGCAGCAGGCTGAAGCTGAAAGGATGACAAAGTTAATTCAGCCGGTCTAGTAGTGAATCCACGATTTCACTCATGCACTGGCTAGTACCTCATTAGAACACCCTAGCAGTGGCAAAGTGCAGGAACTCGAGTAGCAGACAGATGAAGCTTGCCGGGAGATAGAATGACTTACTCCTATTCTAGACCAGTTCCAGCAAACCGTTGGAAGTATAGAACAACTTACAGAGAAAGATATAACCAAAATGGTGAGCGCAGAAGAACTAAGAGAAGAAACAAGAGAATAAGAGCAAAACAAAGATAAAGGTGGACAGGAAGATAAAGCAGAACATGAGGAGTGCCATCAAGAAGGCCCGGACCAAACACAGGACAAACCTGTGGGAATAGACTTATCAGAACAAGATGAAGAGGAAGTTGTATAAGCCCAAGTCTAAGCTAAACACACACACACACAAGAAACAAGATGCGCAATCCAGGAAACAGAAGAAACTGCGCAAGAAAAAAAACACACACACAGGAAGACATTTTTGAAAAAGATGCACCACAAATAGTACTCATCGTATGTCCCTTTCTTAGTGGCTCGCAACGAGCCATAGGTGAGTGTTGGGGGCCTGTTGGCCTGGGAAAGGAGCATAGGAAAGAAACTCACATGCGTAAACAAAGAAGATGCCTCGTGCACACAATGGAGACAAGGGAGGATTCGGAAGGAACCAAAGGACCCGCGTAGGAAGAATAGAGAGGTGCATAGCATAGGAAAGGCAAGCACAGAAGTGCGCAAATGATAAACGACCGAAAAGCGACAGGGCGGTCGTGGGTGCGGAAGTCGGCGTAAGTCGACGGATGCCACACGAGTGGAATCATGCTGTAAGTAAGGTCGTTAGTGCCTCGTGTCAATTCATGGTCACGATAGCTGTAGCTTGAGGGGTGGCTGATGGTGATAGTTAACAAACTACATGTAAGCAGTCGACCCAGTGTGGTCATGTAAAATAATATAAATAGAAGAGATTTAATAGTTAGAAGGTTGCTTTTAGTTAGTTGTAATTACGGAGTAGGTTTGATAGACGAGATTTGTATACAGTTGCGGAGAACAACTCTAAGAGGAGAGTAGTTAGGAATATGCAGGAGGCAGTCAGAGTTAGTGCAATAGGAGAGCTCTGCTAGAGCGGCGCAGATGCAAGGAAAGTCAATCCAGGATGTGTGCAGATCTGTAGGTAGTAGCAGTAGATTAGGAGAAATAAGAAAGAGAGCATTAGAACTATAAGTCTCAACTGAAAGACACATCTCAAGATAAGTCTACATCCTGTAGACTGCAAGTTGCTATATCCTTTCTCATGCCATATGAAGAGCACCTTGGTGGTTTTTCCCAGATGGGTTTCCACGTTATCTCTTGTGTTTGGATGAATGGTTGATATGGCAAATGTTTATGTGATTGATTACTATTTGTTTTCTGTATAATGTTGAATGTTGCTTGAATCTATGTTATTATCTTGAAATTAGTAGATGAATGATTGGAACGCATTATTGAAATGAACCTATATATATATTGGTCTGTATGATTGATGTTTTGAATCCCGACTTAAGTCGTAGAGCCGATTGATGTGAATCAACTGCCCCCCATGAGCTGCGCCAGCTGCTAGGTGGAAAGGAAGGTCAAGTCGCACGCAATAACATATGTTTGTGCTCGGTCGTGCAGAACTAACTCCTCTGTCCAGCCATCTTGCTGCCTTCGTTGAGCTCCTTGGTTGCGAGCCAAGGGACTATACTCCCTCGACAATCGTAGAAAAATGGTTCCCGCGGTTACCCATCTATGAGATATCTCGGGTGAAACTGTTCCTGCTTCACAAGTGTTGCCAATGGGGCTTTCTCTATCGGTCAAGTATCTCGGGTAGTTGTTGGATTGGCGGGCTGCGCAGAACCTCGGTCGTGTGAGTGGGGAAAAGTGGCCAACAAATTTTTTCTACAAGGGTGCTTCCCCCGAAACCCCACCAGGGGGGGGCTCCCAAAATAGTCTTCGCTCCTCCTTAGCCCTTCCTAACGACTATAGTGAGGGGGGGGGAATCCCCCCCACACCCCCCCTTCAAGTGGTGTGATCCAAACACAACTGACATAACATCTATGAATTGGGAAGATCATGCTCCACAACAAACAGTCTCCCACTTGTAGACTAATCACAACAAATCCACCTCAGCTGTACTTGCTGGACTATGCTCTGAACCATGAAACTTGGACAAGAAATATTATTTCCCATATAAACAACTCCTTCATCAATTGATTGATATGATGAAAACCAACTTATGTGAAGACACATATGGTGAGAGGCACCATAATCCAATAGCCACTCATTTTGATGTTGGTGGACATTGAGAATAGACATGACCTCATCAACCATTTCTGGACTTGCTTTTGGTACGTTTGCTTCCTTCGTGGAATGATCTTGGGACGAATCCTCCTTAGATCATTTTCTCTTCCAACAATCTTTCTTTAGATGACCTGATTTGTTGCAAAACCAACACCTAAGGTTAACCTTCTTTAGTTTTGACTTCGAGCTGAATGTATGTCTCGAGCTTTTCACTTGATTGACCTCTAGTCTCTACAACTATTGATGAAGAAGTTTATTGATTGTTCTTCCTTCATTTCTCTTGTAATAAAAGGGCTTCAACAACATTGTCATAATCAAAGGATTATGGATTACTAAATGACATAGAGGTAATAAGATGATCCTATGAATCAGGAAATGTACATAAAAAGGCTATTGCATTCTCTTCATCATCAAGATTCACATCCATGCTAGTTAAATGACAGACTATATCATTGAAGGTATTAAAATGATCATGGATCTTCAAACCATCAGTCATTCTCAGGGTATATAGCTTCCTCTTCAGAAATATTTTGTTGGTTAGGTACTTGGTCATATACATGCTTTCCAATTTAACCCATAAGCCTATTGTCGAATCTTCTTCAACAATTTTAAACAAGACATCATCTACTAAACATAGCCGAATGATACTAAGGGATTTCGAATCCACATCCTCCCAGTATTCATTCGACGTGTCCGTTGACCTTTTTTATTTTCCCTTGAAGGATTTCTACAATCCTCGTTGCACAAGAATATCTTTCATCTTGAGTTTCCAGAGTCAATGATCTTCCTGTTGAACATCTCCAATATCAACCAAAAAACGTGGAAGACCAATTAAATTGGCAGAGTCACTGATGGATTGCCCATTCTTTTTACGTGATTGATCAACCACACTGTTTAGCAGCGTGAAGAATGGATCTATCTGATGAATATCCTTCATCACTCTTTTTGTGAGAATTAATTATGTTTTCATCCTCCTTTGTTGTTAATGTCTTATGTTGAATTTCACTTTCAAACTCGTACCATGACTTAATTGGGTAGACAACGAGAGGGTCGCCCATCCTTTTTCCATCGAATTGAACCATGTAATACATGTTGTTGTCAACTGGTTTTGCTTTGCTCCTGTAATTGCCTTTATCCGTCACAAACCTACTATTACTTACATGCGTCAAAGGCTTCCATAGCAAGTTTGTCTTACAATTTCCAGCTAAAGGGAAGCTTTTACATGTGACCACTTATAAGAACAAATTTAGAAATGGGAAGCTTCTTCATACACGAAGCCGCTTCCCTGGTTGAATTTCATCATCATAATGGCCACCGTCCTCATATGCATCTGTCTTCTCCCTTTTCTTTCTATCCAAGATTTTGTTGATTTTATGTAACTCATTATTTAGCTTCTGGTCTTTATTTTGCTTCCTCGTTTTACAGACATATTGCATCTTCACCCCAAACTGAAAGGCAACCTTAGGCATTGTTTCCTTTTGTTCATTATATTTTTCCCATTCATCTTCTATCTCAAAGTCCCAATGATGGAGACGGCCCTTGGCCCTGCCGCCCATATCCATTTTTGTAAGGTCGTCCTTATCATCACTGTCTACAACCTCCCAATTATTATCCTAATAACCTAGATAACGCTCAGAGTAACTTTCAGAAATGAAGTTTGGATCCTTTTCCCGAGCATCCGCTCCAACGGTGACAGACTCCTGTGGAGGTGGGAAATCAACTTTACTTCTATGCACTGTTGTCGGAATGTCATGTTAAAACTCCTCAATGTTGTAGACGAAAGCTGTTCGGCCTCTAAGAAAGATTTCATTAGGCTTTTTCATGCTCTAAGGCTTTATCATCTTCATTTCCAGCCATTTTTAAAATGTTGATTTTGGCACCTATCTTTACATTAAGTGCTTCGCTCTAAAAAAATGGACCTGTTTTTCTTATAGATCAGCCTTCCAGCAGTGAATTGTTCAAAGACAACCTGCTCTGATACCAATTGATGAAACAGGTCTCAGACACTCAGAGGGGGTGAATCAGTGTCTATTTAAAACTTTAAAAATATCTTGCCAAATCACTTAATGTAATGAGTCATATATATTATGAACATAAATATACATACGAAGAATAAATATCAATATCAATTTCTTTTATTGAATAAAATTCTTGTTTACAAATTATAATTTTATCTAGACCTAACTAGATGGAAAGACCTAGCTTTCTTGGAAATATTCAACTTTCCTGCAAAACCCAGTTTGCATACATGACCCATCATGTAGAGAGGAATCCAATCCTCATTCATGCTCCAACCTGATTACAGACACCAATCTGTTTGTATGAACACAAGGTCCATATCAATGATGTAATATCCACCAAAATATTACATTTTTAATCCATTGAGACACTCTTTTGAATCTCTTCATGTCTAGTTATATATATGTCTTTAAGTTGTGCACCATGTCTTTTCACTAAATAACATGTTTCTTCTCAAGTGACATGTCTCTTTATTTCACTTTATTCATAGCTCTTCATTTTAGGTTGTGTAACAAGACTTTTAATTATAACATTAAAACCAGTTTATGTATGTCTTTAACGTTAAATAAACTTTTCGATATTTATACCCCTTTTAAAACACTAGCTCTATAGCTCTATAAGATTTTTTGAGTCTTGGTCTTAAGCGCTCTTTCAACAACTTTTACATAGGCCCCTAAGAGCTTCGGCTCTTTGTATTCTTTAGGCCTAGCACCTTGTTCTCTTATACACAGAACCATCGTCATTTTTTATGTCTTTAAAGAGAAATAAAGCAAACCACCGTGGTGTTCATCGCACCGACAAGAGCCTATTAACCTGCATGCAAGTTTGACCATGATATGGTCTACAAAGGCTTCGACCCCTCTTAGCCATCGACGCCATTCATTTCTCATCGTTGATGCTATGTAACCATCCAATCATCATCCATGTCGACGTCATTCATTTCTCATCTTTGATGCTATGTAAACATCCAGTCATCATCCACGTCGAAGAGAGATGCCATGTCATTTTTTATGTCTTTAAAGAGAAATAAAGCAAACCACTGTGGTATTCATCGCACCGACGAGAGCCTATTAACCTGCATGCAAGTTTGACCATGATATGGTCTACAAAGGCTTCGACCCCTCTTAGCCATGGACGCCATTCATTTCTCATCGTTGATGCTATGTAAACATCCAATCATCATCCATGTCGACGCCATTCATTTCTCATCGTTGATGCTATGTAAACATCCAATCATCATCCACGTCGAAGAGAGATGCCATGTCATTTTTTATGTCTTTAAAGAGAAATAAAGCAAACCACCATGGTATTCATTGCACCGACGAGATCCTATTAACCTGCATGCAAGTTTGACCATGATATGGTCTACAAAGGCTTCAACCCCTCTTAGCCATCAACGCCATTCATTTCTCATCGTTGATGCTATGTAAACATCCAATCATCATCCACGTCGATGCCATTCATTTCTCATCATTGATGCTATGTAAACATCCAGTCGAAGAGAGATGCCATGTCATTTTTTATGTCTTTAAAGAGAAATAAAGCAAACCACCGTGGTATTCATCGCACCGACGAGAGCCTATTAACCTGCATGCAAGTTTGACCATGATATGGTCTACAAAGGCTTCAACCCCTCTTAGCCATCGACTGGATGCCATGTCATTTTTTATGTCTTTAAAGAGAAATAAAGCAAACCACCGTGGTATTCATCGCACCGACGAGAGCCTGTTAACCTGCATGCAAGTTTGACCATGATATGGTCTACAAAGGCTTCAACCCCTCTTAGCCATCGACGCCATTCATTTCTCATCAACGATCCTCTTAGCCATCGACGCCATTCATTTCTCATCAACGATCGTTGATGCTATGTAAACATCCAATCATCATCCACATCGACGCCATTCATTTCTCATCGTTGATGCTATGTAAACATCCAGTCATCATCCACGTCGAAGAGAGATGCCATGTGTAGCAGTCATCATCCACGTCGAAGAGAGATGCCATGTGTAGCAAAAGGATAGGGGTCTTGACAGGTCGTCCTACGCGCCTAGCTGGTGAGCTTCTTATGGAGTCTAAATAACCAGTGCCCCCGCCTATTCTTTGCTCTACACGTCGATAAACATAGGGACGATCAGGCTATATGAAAACATACAAATTACTCTCCATTGCCAATGTGGGAAAAACCCCCAAAGAAAATCAATCATCATGATCGGACAGTCCCTGAGTTTCTATCATCACCGTCATCTATCATCATGATCGGACAGTCCCTGAGTTTCTTATCATGGGTTTTAGTACTATCGAGTGTAGAGTTCATTTGGATAATCATAGTTACCCTTTCTTCAGGGGATTCATCTGAATCCTCTATTGGCACGTTTGTCGAAGCTGGTGGATGCAAAATTCTTCTGATGGAGATTGATCAATGTGGATTGTGTGACCCTTCATTGACGCATTGAGTGGAAATTTCGACAACCCTCCATTGATTCAGCGCTTGGTTACCGGGTATTTCGAGAACTTCTACAGGATCCTTTCTTCCTTCCCTTGAGTTCCCCAAATCGATGTTTGATACATCCACCAGTTGAACACTTTTCTCATTCCCCTTGATCATATCTTCATTACTTCCTATCAGGTTCGTTAGCTTGGACTTGAGATCCTCTATCTCCCTGGATAAAAGTGCCCTCTCTTTTGTGGAATTTTCCAGTTCATGACTAGTTGTTTGCAATGTATTTCTTATCTTATCCTTCTCGTTTACAGTTTCTTCATACATTACTACTAGTTTTTCATATTCATCTTCCATTTCCTTCATTTTCAACTGGAGTTCATCAACCTCTTTTGTCAAAAAGCTAAATATTCTATCAGTCTCTAAATATTCATCCATGTATTTCCCAAAATTAGCCTGTTCTTGAACACTCGCTGCACCTGGATTGTGGGTAACAAACATTCCATGATGACGTTCAGAAAGCTGAACATCTTTTTCTTCTTGCTGCTTCATTTCCTCAAGAACTTCAGTTTCTTTTGTGATAGGACAACAAATGGGGCTCCCCGATAGAATCTGAATCCTTCTGGCAATGTTATGGCATCTATCTCCTTTCAAAAGATCTATCTTCTCAGCATGTTTTAGAGCATCTGTTGCCTTCTGCCACAACTCCACTAATTCATTTATCTCAAGTATAGCTTTCTCATGCATCTTAACTAATTTTTCATTCTTCCGAGACATCCTCCCAAGCGTTGTCTGAATATTTTGGATCTCATCAATCATTTCCTTTTGCCACAACTCTAAGTTCTGCTCTGTATGCACTGATTTGGCATCAGAGGAAGCAAATACAGATTCTGTCTGTTCATTGTCTTTCATACCAAATTTCTGATAACTTTTACCATTTTCCAACATTATCCTTAGTTCATCAGCAGCCCTTTCACGTACAATCTCCATTTCTTGTCTTCCAGTTTCCTTTCTAAATTCCCAAGATTCTATATCGCCTCTTATATTTGCATTCAATTCAGTAGAAGCCTTATTTTGTACAGAGTCTTGCCATAGTTTTCCAGGGTCGTCCTTTTCTTGCATTGCCTTCTCGTACATGTCAATTAATCTTTCATTCTCTTCAAATATCTCCTTTAATTTCATTTTGCATTCATCAACCTCCATATCATATATTGACATCAATGCCAACATATTAATCTGCCATATTGCCAACACATAGGTCATACAAAATAAACAGAGAATAATGAAAAACACATAATAATGAACACATATATTTAACGTGGTAAAACCTTCAAGAGGGAAACATCCACAAACCAAGTATATTGATCTTCTTGTTATTCAAAGATGTTGATTACAATATTCTTTGCAACAACATATAACTATTCTTCTCTTCTGGATTCACACCAAATCTTCAATATCATATTGCCTCTATGGACTTACAGATAGCCATATACAATTGTCCATTCTAATTTTTGTTTCCTTAAAGCAACAAAAAAATGAATAATGCTAAATCCATAAACCATGAAAAAATCAGTTGTTTCTAAAATCGAAAAATGCCATCTCCTGTAATTTTTTGGAAAATAGTTGTCATCCTTATCAATATTGTACATATCAACATAACTAAAATTATTTACCAGAGGTATATATTTTTACACAAAATTATTATAAAAAAATGTACTTATTGACGTAAGTACCAAAAGGTTTATAGCAATGAAATACCAACACCAAGGATTGGAGTTTGACGGGAAAAATGCCCATCACAAGGCATTTTTCCTTTTGAATACTGTTAATTTTTTTTTATAAACCATGCGAGTGAACATGCAGATAATCAATGACAATGTATTTTTGACATTTAGTTATTCTTTTAGTCCATCATTAATTTTTATTAACTGTAGATTATAGTATAGGTACGAGGGGTAGACCAATATGTCTATAATATAAAAGGGTGACAAGACCATTGTTACCAGTTGAAAGCCTCGTATAGTTTCAGAGTTCCTATTCTGATTGCTCATTCCATGTGAATCTTGGAGGCTTTAACGGACAACTACGTGTAAGTTTGTAACATCATAGTTAACTTTTAAGTGTCAACATGATTGTAACCACGTGGAGATGACAACAAAAGGGTTGAAACTTGGAGCAGGAACAATATGTCTGTGTTACCAAATTCTCCATAGCATTTTGTAAGAAAGACCCAAGGATGGTAGATATACACATATACTGTCTTTGGAGGTAAACTCATTTTTTAATATATATATATATATTGTTACCTTAATAGTAAATGGACATTACCTGTAAAATTTAAGTTTTCTTGTTAATTTATTCTTTATGGTTACTAAATTATATTTCATGAAAATGAAAATGTATATAAATCAATATATTTAAGTTTAAAATTGATCTCTACCATGAAAAATGTTTCGTTGCATTGTGGATAAATTGTAATATATTATAATATATAACTTTCATTAACAATAAGGTGGGTCGTGGTTAAAGAAGGTATTAATTTGAACCACCCACTAACTATTGCTTGTTATGAATCTTAGTTGAATTAGTTGCCAAATTTTAGACACCAAAGGTGTTCTCTTAGTATTGGAGAGTTGTCTATTTTTAAGAAAAAATATTATAGAGCTATATATCTAGGATTTGTAGCGAGTTTGACTATTATACCTAGAAATTGATAGATATTAATCTCCTACAGTGATATGGTGAGCTTGCTCTTTGTTTGTCCTCTTTTCGAGCTTCCTATGTTTGTCCTCTTTTTCTCCTTGTTGGTTTGCTATAGAAATTATATAAACCCTCCTTTAATGATTCAAACTCTATTTTAGAGGTGGTTTTTTGTTCAACTAAAACATAACTGGGCAATAGAATAGTTTATTTTCATGGTACTCTCTCCTAGTAATAACTAAGTTATAGAGTGATTGGGATTGTCTTTATTAGGATTAGGTATAGATAGGGCACCCAAATGTGGTTCCCTCATAGGATGTTGGTTGCTAGGGTATTGGTCCTGTTGCTATTTGTACATAGGAAAGCGTTCCCGTAGGTGACTTTTTCCTTAGTCACTTAAAAGGGGGAAATAAAGTGACCCTTGCATTAAATGACTTGAGATGAGCATTTAATTTGACTTTAGAGATTGAAGTCACTTTTTGGAAAAAATTAAGTGAGGTGAGTGAAATTATTTTTAAATGAGATTTAATGAGAATTTAATTTCATCCTCTCATGTAAGCCAATCTCAACCATTGGATTATAAGACCATTCACTTACCCTAGGGTTTTCACCAAAAAGGCAAGGAAAGGCAAAGTGCATTTACTTTTGAGAAGAGAGTGAAGGAGAGAGCTGAGAGAGAAGGGGAACGAATTTCTAGGAAACAAGTTTTTCCAGCAGCATGATTTTCAAGATAACATGATTTTTGAGGCAAAGAGATTTAGAAACAACACACATCCTGAGGAGACCGTACAACAGTGTTTTCTTTGGCACGAGTTTTGAGGATATTTTTGGGCATGAATCCTAAGATTGTTGGCACAAAAAATGAGGCCGTACTCTGCATAGAAATCAAGGACAGTCTCGGGCATGATTTTCGAGGACCGTATAGTCTGTACAGACTGTACTTTATGCACATAAATTGAGGTTCTATTTTTGCACAATTTTCGAGGCAGTGGGCACAAAAAATGAGGTTCTGTAGTTGGCACAGAATTTGAGGAGGCATTGGCATGGATTTCAAGGAAGTTCTAAGTGCATTTATTGCAGTGGATATAAGTTGTATTTTCTACTATAATTGTTGTTCTATAAGAAATAAAAATCTCTCTCTCCAAACAAGTTTTCCCCTTGTGGGTTTTTCCTGGGCAAGTTTGCCAAAAATATCTAAGTCTGAAATTTATGGTGTGCATTTATTATTTAATTTTCTGTCATTAAAAGTGAGTTTCAACAGTGTTTTATTTGTCTAAAAAATATTGTGCAATTTCTAGCCTACATGAAAACTAGGTTGGGCATTAAACACTGAAAATTTGACATTGAAACCGGGTGGGCTGAAAACTCAGAAAACTTTCATGGTATCAGAGCAAGGTTGGGAAAAAAATTAGAATTATTGTTGACAGACAATACTTTCCATAACTTAGTAAATTCTTCTGTTAGTGGACAACACCTTGTTGGGTTGACAATAAGATGGCTACCAGACTTAGGTTGGAAGATAGGCTAAATGGGATAGAGAATTTTGTTCCATGGAAGGCTAGGATTATGTTGACTTTGGAGGAAAATGAACTTTGGGATGAAGTGATAAACAATACTACAACCAACCCCATTCAGATTCCCGCTGCCATAGATGCAACAACATTATCAACTTTCAACAAGAAGGTTTGTAAGGCTAGGAGAATTCTTCTTGATGTAGTTAAAGGCCATATCATTCCACACATTTTAGGTAAAGACCATGTACATAAAATGTGAAGTGCTTTAACCAGTTTATACAAGAGCACTAATGAGAACCGAAAAATGGTTCTAAGGGAGAAGCTGAAAAGTATAAATATGAATGGTGGAGAGGGAGTGACATCTTACCTTACTAGAATATCTGAGGTTAGAGATGAGCTAGTAGCAGTTGGGGAGGTAGTTGCAGCTACTGAGCTTGTTCAGACAACAGTGAATGGGGCTTCTAACCCTTGGGGTGCTTTTGTGCAGGCTATAGTGGGCAGGGAAAAATTACCTTCATGGGAGAGACTGTGGGATAATTTTGTACAGGAGGCGATCAGGAGAGGTCTTTTAAAGGGCAGCTCTTCACAGGGTAGGGAAGATGAAGAGAATGTGGATTTGACTGCAAAGGGAAAGAAGAAGAAGAAGGGTCCAAAGCAGGGTGGGTCCAAGCAGCAGTAGCAATAGCAATAGGGTGGACATAAAAAGGAATTAAGTAAAATAAAGTGTTTTGCTTGTCAGGCATTTGGGTACTATGCATCACAGTGTCCAAGCAAGAAGAAGAAGAGACAACAGACAATAGCCTCAGTTGAACTTGATGATTTTGGAGTGGTGTTTGAGAGAGAGTTTTCCTTTTGTACTGGACATGTGGAGAGAGAGAGAGCCTCTATCATCACCAACACAAATGTTGATATTGAAAGGGATTATTCTGTGTTGACTAGCCATCCGATGGGTGCATCCACTAGCACATGGTATATAGACAGTGGAGCTTCAAGCCACATGATAGGTGCTCGAGAGATGTTCTCTGAGCTTTCAGATACAAGGATTGATGTGAAGGTTGTACTGGGGGATGACATAGTTGTTAGAGCAGTTGGTTGTGGGACCATTACTTTTCAGAGAGAATCTATGAGTCTGGTGATTCTGAGGGATGTTTTATTTGTCCCTGGGCTGAAGAAGAACTTGGTATCAGTTTCCACCATTGAGGATAGAGAACTTGGGGTATGTTTCATAGATGGACATGTGCGCATATTCCCCAAGACTACATGAACATCTACCTCTTGTGATGGAGTTAGATGTGGGAAACTCTACAAGCTCTTATTTCAGTCTAAGCATGCTTTGGCACATAGTAGTAGCAGTGAGCTTTGTGAGATGTGGCATCAAAGGATGGATCACTTGCATCATCCAGCTCTGAGATTGTTGAGGAGTATGGTTACATGTTTACCAGAGTTCAACACGGAGCATAGTGGTGTTTGCAGAGGGTGTGCTTTGGGAAAGTACACCAAGACTGATTTTTTGAGCAGTGAGAGAAGGTCAGCAGGGGCACTTGACTTGATTCATACAGATTTATGTGGTTGCATGTCATCTATTTCGTTGCATGGTTTTGAGTATTATGCGACCTTCATCGATGACTATTCCAGGAAGACCTGGATCTACTACTTCTTGAGGAGCAAGAAGTGAGGTGATGTCTTGCAGATCTTCCAAGAGTTCAAAGCTCTTGTAGAGAATCATACATGGAGGAGGATTCGGGTTCTGAGATCAAATAATGGGGGCGAGTATACCTGCAATGAGTTCGATGAGTTTTGCATACAGGAGGGCATTCAGAGACAGTAGTGCCATATGCTCATGAGCAGAATGGAGTAGCAGTAAGGAAGAACATGGATATTATGGGAGTAGTGAGAGATATGCTTCATGATCAGAGTCTTCCTTTCTTTCTTTGGGTAGAGGCTTGCAATACTGCAGTTTACCTACAGAACAGGAGTCCCCATCGTGCCTTGGGGATAAATAATCTGTTGAAGCCTGGAAATTCGCAGGCAACAACAGCAAAGGATTCTCCCCAGTCAACGTTCCCAATTAGCCCGTGATTGTTTGGTGTAGGGAATCCGTCCGGTTTGCGGTCCGGCTACCGTAGGTCAAGTAACAAAAATAAAGGTTTTACCAGTTGTGGCCCGATCCACCGTGTATATTTTTGTATTTTTGACTTAAAATATGATATGCAAGTGCCTACCTAACATGTAGATTTGATAAAGAATGCCAGGAGTATTCACAAAGTGATGAGCAGGTTCTTACCTTTCGTCTTAAAACTCACAAGCACCTAAATCACACACAAAGCAAGCAAAAGAAGTACTAACTAGGCTATCTCTAGAGAGCTAGATATTAATTCATGAGTAATGCAATACTGCCCATGTGTTATGGTAAATCACAGATAGTTGTTCTTATAACCAAACATATAAACATGAATAAAAGTATACATGACAAGATAGCTCATCAACAGTTAAAAATCCCATTAATCATAGTGGAAAAACGTTACAGAATATACTAGAGAACATTCAGGAAAGAACATAGGTTCAGAAGGTTAGAACGCTCTCACAGTTAATGAACACATTAAAAAACGAAATAGTTCCCCTTCAACATTGTTCATTTTATCACATTGAAACATTCCACATAGCACCTTCTCCAACAGGAAAAATTTGCAATTTGTGGTTGTAAAATGAAATAGTTCCTCTTACAAACAATAGTTCACAAGTTTTTCCAGGGAAAAAAGCCCTTGTAAGTTCTAAATTTCTTATATTTAAACTAACTCAGTTAACCGCTTGGGCTGCCCTCCCCAAACGCGTGACCTTTCGGTCCCCCAAAACGTTTAATATCCCCATTTTTATCTTTTCTATGTGCACTCATGATCCGCTTAGTAACTGACAGATCTTTCCAGGTTTGGGCCTTTGTTGCTAATGATTTTTCCTTCTCTTTCACTTTCTCTCCTTGCGATCCTGCCGGTTTCGGCTTGACCTTTGCCAAAACCGCCCAAATCCCTTCTGCCACTTATCTCCCAGCTATGCCTTCGCGCCGCGGTAGTCTGAACAGTCTCTTGAGTCCACCTGCAATTAAACGATATGTGTCATTCATTGGGACTGCATTTTCAATAACATCAAATTACATCAACCACAACGGTTAATCGTCAAGAGAGGCCATGTACTGCATTACTGTTATGAGAACCTTAACAAATGCCGGCACCACTATCTCATCGACACACGGGTTTGAAAAGCTCACCAATGATGGGAAAAGACAACTCATCGACGGCTTAAAACACTAAACATCGGCCGGGTAGTCTCATTTACAGCCGCATAAGCAGGTCTTAACAGGCGACGGGCACTGCGAAACCATTAAGCCTATCGGAGTTGGAAGAGCTATGACCTAAATTGCGGGCGAAAAAGCTTCCAGTCGGCAATCGAAAATACATTGACATCGGAAGACAAGTGCTTTTCATAGCCACAAGGGTGGAAGAAGAAAGGCTACAGACACGCGACTAAAAACCGACACGCATCGGTGGGCGAGGCACTTACATTATCGGGTACCTAGCTGCTTTGGGAGACGCAACGGTGGAAGACAAACAGGCAACAACCTCCGATCAAAACATACTTTGATGCCAGATCAATAAAAATACCAAGTGTTCGGAATAACTTTAAAATTTAGCAATGGTCAAAACCTGTTTCACCTCCGAAACAATGGCTTTACAAAGAACAATTGATCCGATTGATCTTTGACTAGCAAAAATAAACTCTAAAATCCGTGATCCACAGCAATTTCAAACATAAGCAATTTTTGAAAACAGGAAGAGAGTTAATCTTCAAAATAATTCGAAATTAAAGCATGACCAAAAAAGGTCCTTGGTCCAAACGATTCAAAGCAACATTAAAATCATGAGGGGGGTCCAAAATTTGAAAATTTTTGGGAAAACAGTTGCTGCTGCAACAATTGGCGATTACCTGGTGAACCTAGATCTCTAGACGATTATTCCTTGAGTGATCGACTGTTTAACAACAAACGTACCTATTGAATTCTTCCAGCTATCTAGATTTCTCCAATATCAAAGATATGTACCTTTAATCATTGATGATAGTCCGATTTGGGAGAGTGGAAACCAAGATTTCCAAGTCAAGACAACTCTTGTGAGGCCAAAAGATGAAGTTCATTGTTACCTCTGTCTTCAGGTAGTTTCCAGCTTGGACACCACAGGATTGTAGCATATGGTAAACATAAATATTCATTTGTTCCTCATTCGCATGCCATTCTAGCACTTTTCGTGCTTTTGGACTTTTGTCCTTTTCATATGAGTCCTCCTGCATGCCATTCTTTCTAAATTTTAATTCAGGCTCCTCTATCCCAAGTGTCCTTTTGTGTGAGAGGTGTATTCACGTTTCAACTCACGGACGGAGAGGAACTTTCGGCGAGTTAGTACTTAGATGGTTCAGCATTTGTTTTGATATATAATGCTTTCATAGGAGTTTTTAGAGTCTCATCTGTCGTTTGGCATTCATTTCTTGGCATGGGATCATTTGTATCTAATATACTATTTACCTTGCTTCTTTCCATGGGCTCTTTGCTGTCACTCCCTAGGACATTTTAAATGTGATATGGATGGAGCCTCAAAATAGTATTCCAGACCCTTTGATTCTGGTTTATTTCACAAGGGCTAAGCAGGACTTCAATGCGTACATAGCTATTCGAGAAAACTGCTAAAATGGAAGAAGTTCTTTTAGATAAACAACAATACATAGTCTTATACCCAAGAACTTTAGTCAGTCCAAAATTCTGATGTTCCCAATGCAACCACGGGTTTTCCTCCTTTATTGAAATTAGTAGAATTTAAACCAAAACAAGACTGAACTTCATGACTCAAAAGACGACCAAGCTAGACTATTTATATACAAGATAGAAGAACACAAACAAAACTCAGGAAAAATAAGGTTTGAGAACTAAGCCATTTACTGGCAAGTTCTCTTTCCACCCTTGTAAATCTTGCAACCTATAAGTTGAAGGGCCAACCTTTGCCGCAATCTGGAAAGGACCTACCCACAACTGCTGGAATTTTGTGTGTTTTCCTTTCTCGTCATGGGGGTGGTCCCACTTAAGAACCAAGTCTCCTACTTCAAAGTTTTTTGTTCCTGCCTTGTGTTTATCAACCATCTTTTTATTACCTCTTGTTGTTGCTTAAAGCGCTCTCTGGCTTTAGATCGAGACTCTTCTGCCTTCAGGAGATTATATATCCTCATTTGCAAGACTTCATTATCCGATCCCCTAGATTCTTGAGCTATTATGGAAGAGGGTAGCATGATATTGGGGGGAAGAATGGCCTCTTTACCATACACAAGGGTATACGGAGACACTCCTATCGAAGACTTGGAGGTGACTCTATCAGCCCAAAGGGCGTTTGGTAAAGCTGAGTGCCAACTCCTCTGGTTTTCTATCACAGTATTCTTTAAAATCCTGATCAAATTCTTGTTAGTAGATTCAGCCAAGCCATTTCCCTGTGGATAGTAATTGGCAGAGTAATGCAACTTTATTCCTTTCTCGTGAGCAAAAGCATTTAATTTAATCGATCAAAAGTAAGTAGCATTATCAAAGACTAAATAAATTGGAACTCCAAACCTGGTCATAATATGGTCTTGCAGGAAGTTTATGACCGCGTCCTCATTTATTTTGCGCAGCGGGATGGCTTCGACCTAGCGAGTGAAGTAATCGGTTGCAGTCAGAATATACTTGTGTTGTAGGGAAGAATTCGGCTTTATCTCCCCAATAATATCCAATCCCCATTGCTCGAATGGCTCCGTGATCATCACAGGCTTCAGTGGTCCAGCTGCTTTAGCTTGTCTTCCGCTACACCTTTGACAAGTGTCACACTTCCTGACATGAGCGTGTGCATATTTGAAAAGTGTGGGCCAATAATATCCGACTCTGAGAATTTTGTGAGCTGTAGTATCTCCTAAAAAATGTCCCCCAGCAGGCCCATCATGCAAGTCTGTCATTACCTTCTTCGCATCCTCTTTCTCTAAGCATCTGAGGAGAACTCCGTCGTAATTTTTTCTGAATAATATTCCTTCAATAATTTGATAGGAGGTTGACTTAAGACACAACGCTCTTCTTTGCTTAGAATTCCAGTGTTCTGGCAACGATCCAGTCTAAAGGTAAAGCACAAGATCTCGATACCAAGATTCAGGGGCTGTGAACAGGGGATATACATCCAACAGATGTAATTCAACCTCGTCTTCCTAGGCATGTTCTTCATTGTTTCCATTTTCAGTCATTAGTTTGCACAACCCTTGCCCTTTAACTATAAAAGCTAGCTTGAACTCGAGGTCATACTCTTGAAGAGATGTTACCCAATTACCCCTTCTTTCTCCTAACTCCTTTTGTACAAAAAGAGACCTTACAGCTGGGTGTGGGATGATTACCTTAGTTTGGTTTTTTAATACGTAGGGCCTGAATTGTTTCACCGCTTTGAACACTACGTAAGCTTGTTTATCTATAGCTGGGTAATTCAATTCGGCCCCTTGTAGACCAGTGCTCATAAATGATATGGGGAACTCATCTCCCCCATCTTGCTTCTGAGTAAGCACAGCTTCTAGCGAATCATCAGATGCGAACGTGTACAGAATAAAATCTTTATCAAAATTAGGGCTCTCGAGGGAGGGTGCATGAGCAATAGCGGTTTTAATCTTGTCGAATGCGTTCTTCTCAACATCAGTCCACTTGAATTGTACACTTTGCTTTACCATCTGCTGTAAAGGTTTAACAATTTGGGCGAAATTTGGTACAAACCTTCGCACAAAGTTTATCGTCCCCATAAACGATTGCATCCCCTTTTTATTATGGGGCAAGGGGATCTGTTCAATAGCTTTGATCCTTTCTGGGTCTATCGAGATTCCCTTCTTTGAAACTACGTGACCCAGCAACTTACCCTCCGTAACAGTGAACACACACTTCTTGGGATTGAGTGAGATACCATATTTTCGACAGCGCTAAAAAATATGCTTTAGATGAAACGCATGTTCTTCTCTCCTCTTTGAGAATATCGTAATATCATCGAGGTACACTACAACACTACGGCCAATCAAACCCCGGAAAGATATGTCCATAGCCCTCTGGAACGTAGCTCCAGCGTTTATAAGCCCAAAGGACATTCTTCGGTAAGTGAAAGTTCCCTATCTGGTCCTGAATGTTGTCTTCAATCTGTCTTCTTCGGCTACTAATACTTGATTGTAGCCTGAGAATCCGTCTAATAAAGAGAATAGTTCAGAACCTGAGACCATTTGTAGTAGTTTCTCCATGGGTGGAATAGGATAATTTTCTTTATCCGAAGCGCGGTTTAAATTCCTGAAATCCACACATAGCTTGATTTCTCCATATTTTTTCCTCACTGGTACCAGATTTGATACCCATTCAGAGTGTCTGACCTTAAAAATGATTCTAGCATCCAATAATTTATTAACTTCACTCTGGATTAGAGGCTCCAATTTTGGGTGCATTTTCCTTAAAGGTTGCTGATAAGGCTTGACTCCGAATTTGATGGGGATAACATGCTGGATGATACTGGTGTCACATGTCTTCAGATCTTCGTATGTCCAGGCGAAAACATCTTTATATTGATTAAAAAGACTAATGAACTTATCTCTTTTTGCTGGTGAACAACATTTCCCAATATTCACATATTTGGGCTTTGTCTCAGTCCCTACATTTATTAATTCAAACTGTAGAGATGAGCTGTGAGTCTTCACGTATGCTGGTCTTCTAAATTTTTCATTTAGATCAAACATCCATTCTAAGGTTCTGACTCCTTTAGGGATGAAATTATCAAATTTCAGCTCGGCCTGATGTTCTTCATCATCAATAATCGCCCCTTTAAATACCTCGTCATTTTTTAAGCATTCTATAATTTGCTGATCGTCGTCCAACACTCGTAGGTTGGTGATCATATCTGGAACCGAGGGCCTGAAAAGCAATTCAACGGAGCAACGATTATTAGTAGGCACAATCCTAGCAGCTGATGTGGCCAACAAGTCAGCAGTTGCATTCTTAAGTCTTGGAATTGATATAATATTAAATGCGTTAAAACGTTTGAGTAAATCCCATACCTCATTTTGATAAGCTTTTAAGTGAGGAGAAATACAATGTATTTGATTCCGAATCTGTTTTACAATTATTTCAGAATCTCCAAAAACTTTCAGATTATTTACCTTTAATTCGATTGCTTTCCTTAAACCTTGGACCAACGCTTCATATTCCGCTGTGTTATTTGTACATTCAAACTCTAACCTACATGAAAGAAAATGTTTGTTCTTCTCAGGGTCTATCAGGACACAGCCGGCCCCCGACCCTTCTAACGTTTTAGATCCGTAAAAAAACAGTGTCCAGAAATCGCTAACTACTGTACAGGAATCTACTCCTACTGCTAAGTTTACTATTTTAAAGTTGATTTCATCAGCCTATGAAAATCGAAGGAGATCAGGCTGAGCGTCTGATGTATCGCTGGCTTCTTCTGCTCGGTAATTTCCCAGTTCTAACTCAATAAAGTAATTTCCCGACACAGAATCCACTGGTTCATTTTTTTTCCTCAAGTTGAGTAACATTGTACTTCATGTGAGGCTCCCTCAAAATTTTGATTTTATTAGGGCTCCCTTTATACGGCAGCCACAGATGTGACCAATCTGAGGCAAAATATCCATTTAGCTTTGCTGACCAGTCTCTGCTCAGAACAAGCCCATAAGCGTCTGGTATGTCAGCCACCGAGATATCAATAACTTGGCACACCTTATCATTCAAAGATAAGTGGACGAGAACATCCTCCATCTCACCAATTACCTTCACATTCGTCCTATCCAACTGAACCACCCTCCAAGTGGATGGCTTAGGCTGCCCATTTATCCTTTTGCAGACTGATATTGGCATGACGTTAACCGATGCCCCTGAGTCTACCAGGAAATTATGTACGTTGTGATTAAAAATTTCAAAAGTGAGGAGGAAAGGTGGATTCTTGTTCTTAGGCTTACCCCCAATGCTTGCTTCCTCGATTTCTTCTTCTTCCTTGGGTTGATTGTCAGTGGGCTGCCTCTCCTCTGATGCTTCAAGCGCTTTCAATAGTTTTTCTTTCTGCTGCGGCACCTTACACATTTCAAATAATGAGATATTCACCCTTACCTTCTTTATATCTTCCACGATGTCATAATCCATCCGAGGTTTGGCGGGATGCGGTTTATCAACATTCATATTTTCTTCATTGGGCTTGGTCAACATACCATTCTGTTTAGGATCTTGACTGGTGATGGTGAATTCAGGAATTTTATCAGCCGAGGAATTATTCTGAAATTTTTTAACATTTTTCTGAAGCCTTTTAATCTTTGGGAGCATGAGACTGTTTTCTTTAGACAACCCTTGGCTTCTTGTTGTTACATTCGTTTCCATGATGTCCTCGTATCCCCAATTCCTTTCTTCCTCAGCATCGAATAACGAAACAGAGTCCCACAAAACCATGGTCTCGTCCTCTGGTTCTTTCATTGACGTATTATTATCTTTTCTTTCTTCATCTCCATCTTCTGTTAATTTAGAATCCAACAACTGATTCATCACTAACGTCATCGAGTTTATCCATTGAGGACAATTCTTTTCAGAGTGAGGTTGTTGGTGGAAAGTGCAAAAATTGTCCATTCCTACCTCGGTTAAATTCATAGATGCCGAATTTTGCAGAGGAGGTTGGGATTGATTGTTGTCATCTCATTTCTTGTAATAGGGCTTGTAGAACTTTTGGGCTTCCTTTTCCTTTTCCAAGTCTATGATTCTATTATAAAGCTTCTGCATCATTTTTGCCATACTTTCAAATTCAGGTGATTGCTCTTCCTTAGGTTTAGTAAACAACAAGGCTTTCCTTCCCACATTTTTCTCTCCTGATCATTCGGGGTAATCTTCGATACTTTCCCTTTCAGCCTCTACCTTTTCCGCCTCCTCATAAGTCTCTGCTAAAGTGGGCTTGGCTTTCATTTTGGCAAACATGTCCAACTCAGGTCCCAAAGCTGAGGTATAATATTCAATCAGGACTTTATCCGAAGGTTTGTCAGCTTCAGAAAAATTCTTGAGGTACGCTGCAAATCTTTAGGTGAAGCTATGCACCTTCTCCTTTCTCTCTTTATTTAAGGCACATAGTCCTTTCATGAGGGCTGCATGGGTCTTCTGGGTTTCATACTTACTTCTAAAAATCCTCTCGAAGGTATCCCAATCAGGGATAGAGTTTGCAGGCAAACCAAAGTACCACGATGATGCAACTCCTTTAAGGGTGTGCGGGAAAAGTCTGCAAACTACATCCTCATACTCCCCAGCCCTTAACCCTTCTATTGCCAAATAGAAACTTTGCAAGTGGTCGTCTACTAGTATCTTCTCACTTGGGTTGAATTTGGGCAACATCTTTTCAAAGGATTGAGGTAAATCATGCAATGGAGGTGGCAGGTTTAAAGGTGATCTGGCTCTCCAGGCAGGTGGTGGATTCGGTGGGTTGGGTGGTTGATTTGCGTTTACGCCTGCCATGAGTCTGGGTGGAGAGTGAGGAGGTGAGAAAATAGGAGTATGAATAGGAGAACTGTGAGGAGTATTGGGGCCTTCTTGATTCAAAGGCAGTACAACTTCCTGTAAGGCTCTTTCTACAAGTTCTTCCCAATCCCCAACCAGCACTGAGTCTTCCAATATAGGACGATCTTTCCTTTTATATTCTCTTCTGGGCAATTCAGGGATGATCGGCAATCCTCCAATCTTCTTTAAATATGCCCTAGTGTGTCTTCTCAGATTATTAACAACTTCGTTGTCGACAGAATACAAATGTTCTCTACCCCCTTCTTCCGGAATTGGATTATGGAACACACTACTTTCTGAACTGTTACTGGTGGAATAGTCTCGAGAAAACGGGTTTCCTCCGCCAACCATGCACTGGAGGCCCTCCTTCTAGCGCTAAAAACTGTTGAAGCCTAGAAATTCGCAAGCAACAACAGCAAAGGATTCTCCCCAGTCAACGTTCCCAATTAGCCCATGACTGTTTGGTGTAGGGAATCCGTCCAGTTTGCGGTCCGGCTACCGTAGGTCAAGTAACAAAAATAAAGGTTTTACCGGTTGTGTAGAAATAATAGATCAATGCTATGTGCAATGATGCTAAAAAGAAGCACATGAAATAGATCTTGCTACTAAGAATTCTCACAAGCATACACAGGAAAATAAGAGAGAAGAAAAGAGACTAAATCACATGAATGAAGAGATGAATATTGGCGTGTATCCTTCCATTGAATAATTATGAATAATAGAGTACATAAATAGTACATCCCTCATGGGGAAGTCGAATTGTATGGAAACAACTCATAAATCTCAAAAAGGCTGTCTTACCAAAATATAGCAAACCCCCATAGGTGGATAAAGCACTTGCTAAATCTATCAAGGACCTCACGAGTTGGCAAAAGCATGAGTGAGTTTTCAAGGAGATGGAAATAACATGCTAATCCTAGAAAATGGAGAAAAACTAATGGAGGATGGGTTGGAAACAAAAGCTCCCAGTTTTCTAGTTAACTAGCTTTTATCTTATCCATAGAAAAGTAGGAAAAAGCAGAAAAAAGTAGAATCTGCTATAAGGTCCTGCATACTAATTCTAGATGAACCCAGAATCAGAAATAACTCATTCCTAGGAATGCATTGACTTTAAGGTGCCACCTAATTAAGCTAGTGGGTGAGTAATTAATCAAATAATGATTAATTATTTTATCCTAAGTTGTGAGTGGGTTTAATATATTCCCACAGGTTGCGGCCCGATCCACCGTGTATATTTTTGTATTTTTGACTTGAAATATGATATGCAAGGGCCTACCTAACATGCATATTTGATAAAGAATGCCAGGAGTATTCACAAAGTGATGCGCAGGTTCTTACCTTTCGTCTTGAAACTCACAAGCACCTAAATCACACACAAAGCAAGCAAAAGAAGTACTAACTAGGCTATCTCTAGAGAGCTAGATATTAATTCATGAGTAATGCAATACTGCCCATGTGTTATGGTAAATCACAGATAGATGTTCTTATAACCAAACATATAAACATGAATAAAAGTCTACATGAAAAGATAGCTCATCAACAGTTACAAATCCCATTACTCATAGTGGAAAAACGTTACAGAATATACTAGAGAACATTCAGGCAAGAACATAGGTTCAGAAGGTTAGAACGCTCTCACAGTTAATGAACACAGTAAAAAACAAAATAGTTCCCCTTCAACATTGTTCATTTTATCACATTGAAACATTCCACATAGCACCTTCTCCAACAGGAAAAATTTGCAATTTGTGGTTGTAAAATGAAATAGTTCCTCTTACAAACAATAGTTCACAAGTTTTTCCAGGGAAAAAAGCCCTTGTAAGTTCTAAATTTCCTATATTTAAACTAACTCAGTTAACCGCTTGGGCTGCCCTCCCCAAACGCGTGACCTTTCGGTTCCCCAAAACGTTTAATATCCCCATTTTTATCTTTTTTGTGTGCACTCATGATCCGCTCAGTAACTGACAGATCTTTCCTGGTCTAGGCCTTTGTTGCTAATGATTTTGCCTTCTCTTTCGCTTGCTCTCCTTGCGATCCTACCTGCTTCAGCTCGACCTTTGCCAAAACCACCCAACTCCCTTCTGCCACTTATCTCCCAGCTATGCCTTCGCACCGCGGTAGTCTGAACAGTCTCTTGAGTCCACCTGCAATTAAATGATATGTGTCATTCATTGGGATTGCATTTTCAATAACATCAAATTACATCAACCAAAACGGTTAATAATCAAGAGAGGCCATGTATTGCATTACTATTATGAGAACCTTAACAAATGCCGGCACCACTATCTCGTACACACACGGGTTTGAAAAAATCACCAACGACGGAAAAAGACAACTCATCGGCGGCTTAAAACACTAAACATCGGCGGGGTAGTCTCATTTACAGCCGCATAAGCGGGTCTTAACAGCCGACGGGCACCGCAAAACCATTAAGCCTATCGGAGTTGGAAGAGCTATGACTAAATTGCGGGCGAAAAAGCTTCCAGTTAGAAATCAGAAAGACATTGACATCGGAAGACAAGTGCTTTGCATAGCCGCAAGGGCAGAAGAAGAAAGGCTACAGACACGCGACTAAAAACCGACACGCATCAGTGGGCGGGGCACTTACATTATCGGGGACCTAGCTACTTTGGGAGCCGCAACGGCGGAAGACAAACAGGCAACAACCTCCGATCAAAACATACTTTGATGCCAGATCAATAAAAATACCAAGTGTTCGAAACAACTTTAAAATTTAGCAACGGTCAAAACCTGTTTCACCTCTGAAACAACGGCTTTACAAAGAACACTTGATCCGATTCATCTTCAACTAGCAAAAACAAACTCTAAAATCCACGACCCACAGCAATTTCAAACATAAGCAATTTCTGAAAACAGGAAGAGAGTTGATCTTCAAAATAATCCGAAATTAAAGCATGAAAAAAAAAGGTCCTGGGTCCAAACGATTCAAAGCAACATTAAAATCATGAGGGGGGTCCAAAATTTAAAATTTTTGGGGAAAACAGTTGCAGCTGCAATAGAATCCTAAGGAGATGTTCACAGGAAAGAAGCCTGAGGTTAGCCATTTTCACATATTTGGTTGTTTGACTTACTCTCATGTCCCTTCTTAGAAGAGGACAAAGTTGGAGCCCACCGCAGAGAAGGGCATCTTTGTGGGCTATGATGAGACTTTATCTTCCTAGTCAGAAGAAGGTTGTTGTGAGACGGGAAGTGAGATTTGGGGAGGAGAGACCCTTCAGGAATTCTAGAGAGTTGGAGCATGGGGATCCACCAGCTTCCACACCTCAAGTGGTACAGGGTTCTTTAGTACATATCATAGGTTCACAGGTTTCTGGAGTGACTGGGCCATAGGTTACATGCACAGGTTCTACAGGTTCAGTGGTTCAGTTAGTAGGTACTCCAGGGACAGGTTATGGTTCTCGGGTTATAGGTTCACCAGTCACTGGTCCACAGGTTGTTGGGCCATCTACATCTAGTAGTTCTTCAAATGAGGACAAACCGGTTTGGGAGCCTTTTTCAAGGAAGAGGAAGCCCAAGTGGCTTCGTGACACCTTGAAGGAAGCATAGGAATTTGGTAGGCCCCAAGAGCAAGTCAGGACAATTGTGATGACGGATAGATTGGGAATGGCTCTAGTTGCGAGTCTTCGTGATTCAGAGCCTTCCACAATTGAGGAGGCTTCTCAGCATCAGGTTTGAAGAGATGCCATGATGGAAGAGTACCATTCCATCATGAAGAATGATGCATGGGAGATAGTACCAAGACTAGAGGGGAAGTCTATTGTGACTTCGAAGTGGATCTAAAAGGTGAAGCATGCTGCAAGATGGCAGTCTGGAGAAGTACAAGGCTCATTTTGTGGCACAAGGGTTTTCACGGGTAGAGGGAGTTGATTATGATGAGACCTTTGCACCGGTTGCTCGTTATTCTTCCATCAGAGCAGTGATTTCTATAGCAACAGAGGTGGGTTGGAAGATCCACCAGATGGATGTGAAGAATGCATTTCTCAATGGTCTTTTGCAGGATGAGGTTTACTTAGAGAAACCGCAGAGCTTTGAGATTCATGGGAGAGATTCTCATGTGTGCAAGCCGAGGAAAGCCTTGTATGGACTGAAGCAAGCTCCTACAGCTTGGTACTCTAGGATTGATGCGTATTTGACATTGAAGGGTTTTCATAAGAGTGAGGTTGATCCCAACCTTTACTACATTGTAGTTGGTGGAGATCCTCTCATTCTTTTGTTATATGTTGATGATTTGTTTATTGCTGGAGCAGGGTCCCGCAGCTATAGAAGAAGCTGCTAGTTTTGGCAGAATGATAAGTTTTGGCAGAAAGAAGTTAAGACAGAGCTACGACGCCGTAGCACGTTTCCAGCTGGAGAGCAGAGCCGAAAACCATGACTTTTTGAGATAGAAAAGTCAAGAAGGAAACGGTACCTGAGCGGCCAAGAAGAGAGAGCTCAACCACTGCATTGAAGGCAGCGGCGGAAGACAGGAGGGCTCAGCGACCCTCATAAAGAAGAAGGAGCAACAAGGCTCAAGCATTGAAGACGAAGGACATAAAAGAGAAGCGGTGCATAGTACCCATGGTCAGTGCCGGGAAGCATGGAAGACTGCAGAGAGCTGTGGTGTGACGGGAAGCGGCTACCTCAAGGACAGAGAGGACCGACTGTCACTAATTAGGGTTTGGGTTACTGTTGGGACAGGCCCACAGTGTTGTAAAAGCAAGACCTTCGGGCTGCTTATAAAATAATGTAATTTTGTATTGTAAAGGGTTGGTTGGGTAGACAGTTAGACAGTCGTGATTGAAATAGGCAATAAGGATAAGTAGACTGTTGTAAAAGCCAAGCTCTGGTTCTGGTCTTAGCGGTAGCAATCTTACTGAAACCAGTAGCTGGCTTATAGAGCATGCATGTAACGATCCGCAGGGATCGACTGAGAGGGAAGAGTATATTGTAAGAGAACAATATAGAGAGAAGAGAGATTTAAGAGAGAAGATCTCGAGCTGCATATGCGGTGCAACAGAACTGTGTTTTACCTTCCCCTTGAGCTATAATAGAAAACACAGTTCTGTGGACGTAACTTCCATCCTGGAGGTGAACCACGTTAAAATCTGTGTTATGCGACTGGTTTATGTGTTATGTTTACTTATGCATTTCTCAGTTATTTCATGGACTTTGTTTGTAGTTTAATGAATGAATGTATTAATCAGTTCACCACAGCATAAAAGGATAATCATAGGTTAAAAGCCTTTGGCATGTTGTATGTGTTTCACTTATGCTTTGCGTAAACAGTTACTGGTTGCAGTATTGAATAGCTTTGTATGTTAAGTCTTGCACGTCGACATGAGCAACGCTAAGTGCGCTAAACCGCGGAGGTAGGATATCACAGAGAGGTGATACTGCACCGGCAGAGAAGCTGTGGTGCGCGATACCGCGGGTTGAGGACTTTGCATTGGGCAGGAGCTGCGTGTCGCACGATGCACGAAGATGCGGTAAGGCTAGAGATATCGCAAGTCAGGGGAAGTGCGCATCATAGAGAAGGACCGCACGGTGGTGTAAAGGAACATCTCGCAGCTAGAAGAGCTGCGCGACGACGAGATCGCGCGACGCGAGTAGGAGGTCGCGTGACGCACAGACACAGAGGGAGATCTTGCAGCCAGAGGAGCTGCGAGCCGCAAGTAGGATTGCAACAGAACCTGGTCCAAGACGCTTGAGTCCTTGGCCAACCCATTAGAATCACTTCGGGTGAGACTTCAGGCTGCTGTGCGGTCTGTCGCCGAAAGGGCCAGTGAGCTAGGGGTGTTGTTGGTTGATTATAGTAAACCCGGGTCTGCCCATGCAATCAACATTTATCACTGGGGAGGAGCGGGTCATTGCACATTGCAAGAGAGGCCTTGCTTCAGAGTATGAGATGACAGACATTGGGGTGATACACTATTGTCTGGGGATGGAGGTTTGGTAGGGGCCTGGTCATATTTTCCTAGGACAGGGAAAGTATGTAGTAGAAATTCTGAGGAGATTTCAGACGGAGGATTGTAGGCCAATGTCCACACCTATTATCACCAGCTGGAGGAAGCTTAATGCTTCAGAGGGTAAGTTGGTGGATCCTACTCTATATCGTTAGCTCATTGGGTCATTGATGTATCTAGTCAACACCAAGCCAGACTTATGTTTTGCGGTGAACACTCTTAGTCGGTTCATGGTGGATCCTAAGAGTGTACACTGGGTAGCCGCGAAACATGTGTTGAGATACCTTGCAGGGACAATGGATTGGACTACAGGGGTTTGGGTGGAGTCAGTTTGGTTGGTTTCACAGATTCAGACTTGGCAGGTAGTGTGATGGATCAGAGGAGCACATCCGGTTTTTGTTTCAGTTTGGGCTCAACAGCAGTGTCGTGGTTCAGTCAAAAGCAAAATTTTGTTACTTTGAGTTCTGCTGAGGCTGAGTATATGGCAGGAAATAAGACTACTTGTGAGGCACTTTGGTTTCGTAAGTTGTTGGTAGATTTATTTTTATCAGGAGCTGAGACCTACAGTGATCTACTATGACAATCAGAGTTGCATCTAGCTCTGTGAGAATCCAGTTTTCCATGATAGGTATAGCCACATAGAGATCAGATACCACTTCATCCGACACTATGTACAGAGAGGAGCTGTGGAGTTACAGTACATTTCCATTGATGATCAGGTTGCAGATATTTTGACGAAATCTTTGGGGAAGGGCGAGTTTGTCTTCTTTAGAGACAAGTTGGGAGTGGTGCAGAACACCTTCCTCGGTAAGAGGGAGTGTTGATTTTTGTACCTAGGAAAGCGTTCCCCTAGGTGACTTTGGCCTTAGTCACTTAAAAGGGAGAAATAAAGTGACCCTTGCATTAAATGACTTGAGATGAGCATTTAATTTGACTTTAGAAATTAAAATCACTTTTTCAAAAAATTTAAGTGAGGTGACTGAATTTTTGTTTTTTTTACTAGAATGGGTATGGAATTTTGGTATTACCTTCTGGCTAAGAGGCTGCCAACACCTTACACATTATAATTCTGATCCAGAATCTACAAACTGTCCAGTGACAGAGGGCATAGACATGCTAACATCTCCCTTTACACAAAAATTGGGTTTTACTAAACAGAAGCAACCGACACCGAACAACTGCATACATAATGACAAACCAGCCTTGGAATGGATACCAAAAGGAATCAAAAGAAGAGAAATGGCTACGAGTGACAGTGGGAATTCCTCACTACTCAGACTTCACGTGATCCTTGAACAGATCCTCATATTGCATCCAACTTGCACTCCACGAACTCTATCAAGCTTGATCCTATCGCCTCTGAGATAGCTCGTTCTCTTTCATCTCGGCCAGCAGAATAAACAGTGGGCATACTTCGACCTCGTGATATAGGCTCGAGTCAAAGGATACTCACCATTTTTGTCAACGGTCTTGCACTGTGGTCGTATCTCCACTTCGATCTGGATCCCAAGATGACAGACCCGGAACTCGGACTAGTAGAGGCCATGTGACTTTCCTGTAAACTGTCATAATTCTGTCTGAGACCGCTGTCCAACTTTGTATTTTCCTTGAGCTTGGATGTTCTTTTTTCCCACAGTCCTGCACTCTATCAAAAAGCAACCTCCCTATCATAATTCGGGCAGTTGACAGAGGGTATTCTTAAGTCACATTCTCTCAGAGACGCTAGGGGATTGGCTCTGGCTTCTCACTACCATTGACAAGGAGAACTCCCTTGTTCAGGGAGACACCTGTATTTGCTTCATCATCCGTAGTCTGATTGAAATTTCTGAGGACATGGTAGAACTTAATGTCATCAAAGTAGTTCAGTTGGCTTATTACCTTCCGATAGTAATGGGCCAGACCCATGTTTTTGGGGGCCTTTTTCAGGTTTAACGCTTGGATTATAATTCTGGAATCACCTATGACAGCCAGATTCTTGATAGACAGTCTTCTGGCCTGAGCCAACCCTTGCTAGAGGACTAGAATTTCTGCAGTGTTGTTGGTGTTTTGACCCAGCCCCCAGGAGAAATTGAGAACAATTTTCCCTGCTCTGTCAAGTAATACCCCTCCACTTCCCGTGGGCCCAGGATTGCCTTTCGATGCCCCATCCACATGCAGAATATGCTTCTCCAGCGCGGATCTCCATTTTAAAAACTCATGCTCTTCTAGCCTTATTTCCCAAGGGGAGTAGTGCTTGTAGTTGATCTTGGTTTTGGTTAGAAGGGGGGAGTTGAGATTATAGAACCAGCTATGCTCTTCTTTGTCTGGGGTTGCCTCATTGGTGACATTAGAATTTGTAGCTACCAATTCACCCAACAGAGCTTTTACTTTGAGAGAAACTTGGTACGTCGTCATTGCAGTATCCCTGAAGATCCTGTTGTTACGTTCCAGCCAAAGTTTCCAGCATATTATTTTTGGAACCCACATCCAGCACAGTTTTAGTAACTTCAGCTTGGAGAAGGAAAAGGGGGCTAGCTCAGGCCAAGAGGCAAAATGAATGGTGACTGAAGGAGGTAGAGCCAAGTTCAGCTGACCAAGCAAGACATTCCAAAGATCCAAAGCGAAGGTTCACTTGAGAAACAGGTGGTCAGAGGTTTCCTCCTGGCAAGCACAGAGAGGGCATCTTGAAGGCCCATCCCAGCCTCTTTTTTTAGGTTGTCCCAGGTAAGGATACTAGCATGCAGAAGAGACCAGCAGAATATATCAATTTTGGGAAGAGAGGAATGACTCTAGAGGTTTTTCCAGATAGTGGGGTCGGGGGCTGCCCAAGGGATAGCCCGCAGATATGCATAACCACCAGCAGCAGAGTATAGCCCAGTCGAAGAACCCCAGCCTCTTTGGTCCTTCTTCTTGGCCGAGAGAGGAGTGCTCCCTTGAAGGGCGTCCATAAGGGAGCTGGCTTCAACTTCTAAGTTTTACGGATAGTCTCCAAGGTCCCACTTATGCCAAGTCTCATCGTGGTTCCAGGAAGAAATATCCCAGAGCGTGGATTTGCTTTCGGAGAGGACCTAAGATTTGATGTTGTCCATCCCTTCTTGATGCTTTAGCGGGGCCTTCCCTAGCAAAGAATCCTCCCAGTACTTGATTTTTTTTCCATTCCCCGGTATCCAAGTAAGATTGGAGGAAATCAGATGCAGAGATTTTAGGCAAAGAGAGAGGATGGGGGATCCTTTCCTAGTCCGGAGGGGACGCTCCAGGCAGCGATCTTTGTGACCGCAGAAATATTTAGTCCGGAGGGCTTTGGAGCTCCAAGTGGGCTTGCCGCTTATCATTTTCTAGAGAATCTTGCCTCCCATGGCCAAATTTTGTGTGGCCATATCTCTGATTTGCAGCCCACCTTCCATCTCGGGGGCTTTTATCTTGTCCCAGCTGATTAACTGCATTTTCCTGCCTTCATTTCTTCCCCCTTCCCAAAGGAATTTTCTCAAGAGGCTATCCATATCTTTCACAGTTCCTTTCGGGGCTAGTAGGATAGACGCTTGATATATAGGTAGGGCGGTAAGAACAGAGTTTATAAGAATTAGCTTCCCTGCTTTGTTTAGCCAGGTGGCTCCCCAGGCCATGATCCTGGCCTTAAGCTTGTCCATCAAAGGCATCCAAAGGCTCTTTCTAGGGGTTGTTCTAACAAGCAGGATTCCAAGATATTTAATGGACTCCCACACGGTGGTGCCTTCCATTTCCAGCGCTCTGGCTATGTCAATCATATCCTTCAGAGGACAGTTCCAGCCATAAATTTTGCTTTTCTTCAGACTGATTTCACTGCTAGACATTTCAGTATAGGCGTCTAGCTCTTTCTTGAAGGATCTAGTAGTAGTGAGGTTGGCCTGGCCCAGGAGGAGAGTGTCATCGACGAATTGGGCGTGATTAAGTCTCTTAACTCTCGGAGAGATTGAGAGACTAGTCAGAGATCTTAGCTGAAGACTTTTATCAAACTGGAAACTTAGCACCAATGCTTGGATGGCGTATAGCATCGGGGACAGAGGACAGCCCTGCCTGAGGCCCCTAGAGGCTTGGAAGAAGTAAGCCGGTCTCCCATTTACCAGGGGGGCTATCCAAGGCCCCGAGATACAAGCTCTAATCCAGCATACCAGCTATGGATGGAATCCAATCTTGAGCATCACATCAAAAAGAAAATTATGCCGAACTCTATCAAAAGCATTAGTAAGGTCCAGTTTGACAATCATACCTTTCTCCTTTCTTTGGCAGCTTGTGTGGATTGCCTCTTGCACAAGGATAATATTGTCCTGGATTTGTCTTCCCTGAATGAAGGCCCCCTGGTTCTCCGGAATGATATTGGGAAGAATTTTTTTGATTCTGTTGGCTATCACTTTGGTGATGATTTTGTACCCAGTATTACAGAGCGATATAGGGCGGAATCTGGAGAAATTTTGGGCACCTTTTTCTTTGGGAATTAGCGCTAGAAAGGAGGAGTTGGTGCTCCCTCCTATTTTCTTGCAATTCTGGGATTTTCTCACCATTTTAACCAGATCTTTTTGAATGATGTCCCAGCATGCAATGTAAAATCTTGCCGTGAAGCCATCAGGCCCAGGCGCTTTGTCAGGATTCATTCCATGGAGAGCTTTGTTGATCTCCTCAGAGGTGATGGGGGCGATCATCTTTCTATTGTCTTCATCCTTGATTAGCTTGGGAACCATAGTGAGCGGATAGATCTCCGATCTATTTGAGACCTCTGTCTTTTCAGTGTACAGATTTTCAAAGAACACGTGGGCTGCCTGTTTTATCTCATCAAAATTTTTGAGAGTTTGTCCCTGAGAGTGGATCTCTCTGATTGTGTTATGGTTCTTACGAAGTTCTGCTTGTTTATGGAAGAAGGACGTATTCTTATCCCCCACAAGTAGCCAAATATTTCGAGATTTGGACCACCAATATTCTTCCTCTCTTCTCAGCGCTTTGTGGAGAGCATTTTGCAGCTCCAGCTCGGCGTTCATCAGCTCCGGGGTGATCAAGACAGACTCCATTTGTAATTGGTGGTTACCCAGCGCCCTTTGGGCTTTCTTCCTATCAAGAATCAGAGATGACAGGTTCTTTGCCCAGAGTTTGAGATCAGCTTTGAGTCTTCTCAGTTTTTCTTCCCAGATGAAGAAGGGAGAGCCTGATACACTTTTCTGCCAAGACGCTGCAACCAACTCGTAGAACCCCTCCATGGAGACCCAGAGCGGGCTGAACCGGAACGGGATCGGGCCCAGATTTTCTCCAGGGGACAGAGTCAGAGAAATGGGCTTATGATCCGAAGTGCAGGCTTGGAGGATTTCAGAAGTGGCAAAGAGATCGAGGGTCAGGAATGAGGAATGGACTAGAAAGCGATCCAATCGAGCTGCAATATGGCCCGGTCCCACTCTTTTATTAGTCCAAGTGAATTTGCCTTTGCTGGGTTTGATATCCTCCAGATCCCAGTCCAGCATGATGTCTTCTACCCATTCTCTTGCCGGATCTCTTACGGGAGAGCCTCCTTTTTTTTCCCAGAGTGCCAGCGTGACATTCAGATCTCCAGCAAGGAGGAGATTCTCATGTAGATTAGGAGAGAGAAAGGAATTCAAAGAATCCCAACATTCTTTTTTTTCCCCTAGGAGCGCTGGGGCATAAATGTTAACAAGGCTCACCTTATGTCCCGAGTCTTTATGCATCAGTTTCGTGAACATCCAATGGGTGGTGATGTGTTCTTCCAGAAGGGCTAGCGTTAAGGAGTTCCAGAAGGTGGCCAGACCTTCTGAGGCTCGCCTTGCGCTTACAGCTCTGCCTTCTCCTTTGTTCCAGAAATTTTTGCTAGCCTGGATGGTCTCAGGCTTCTCCATTTTCGTCTCCTGGATCAGAAGTACATCTGGGGAAGTCATTCTGACTAGATCTTTTACAACTTCTTCTTTAGATTTACTACCCAGCTCTCTGCAATTCCAGGAGACGTACTGCATTTAAGAGCTGAGGGGAGGGGGGGGTGGCTCCTTTCGAAGCCTTGCCTTTCTTAGTGGATCTGGTTTCTATCATATCTGGGATGGTTTGCTGGAGGCTTGCTGTAACGTCCCTGTATGATTTCTCCTCTCTTTTTTTTCTCTCTGGCTTCCTTCCTCTTGTGGCCTTCTTAGGGGTTCCAACTGAGCTGCTGGTCTCTGTGGCCCCCCCATCTGATTTTGCTCCCGTTTCGGTGCCTAGTGAGATATGCTCCTCATCAGATTTCATGGGATCTTCTGCGTGAGGAGTTCCATTGGTCGATCTTATTTTTTCTGAGGGGGGCGGGGATTGAGAGGCTATATCGATGGGTTCTTTTACTTGGTCCTTTGATTTTCCAACATCTTCTTTCGCTGGCTCCTTCGGAGGGGTTGGGTTGGAAGATGACGGTTGATTCGCTTTCCCTATCCTTGGTTTTGGGCCTACTTTGGCTTTCTTCACCCTTTGCCGTCCGTCTGCATCTTCCTTTTCTAAGGTTTGATTCTTTGGACAGTTTCTCTGGAAGTGACCATGCTCTTGACAGGTTCTGCATTTGAAGGGGAGATGTTCGTAGTCGACTTTCTGATAGTGGGACCAGGAACCAACTGATATCTTCACCGCCTTTGGGAGCCCTGCCTCCAGATCCACTTCCACGCATATTCTTGCACAGTTGTAAATGGACTTATTGTCTGCTTTATCTACAAATTTCCCTATTTCGTTCCATATCTTCTGTAGAGCTTCATAGTTCCAGCAGTGAACCGGCAAGTTGGGGAGCCTGACCCATACAGGTACCTCCTTGGGCAGTTCCACCGTGGGATCAAAATCCGGGGTCCAGCGATTCAGATACAGGCCCTGGGTGCCCATAAAATATGGCTCGTTTCTGAAGATGAGGTCTTTGTCTTCCTTGTCTATAAATTCGAAGAGGAAGAAACCGCTACTCAATGGATAACAAGTGATTCCTTTTTTGAGATGGGGCTTCCAATTTCTTTGAATCCAGTCGTCGGTGGTTTTGGCGGAGGGCCAAAGCCCCATGAATTGTCCGACCAGACCTCTCTCAGAGAGGGCAAGAGCTATTTTAACCGATTGTGTCTCCGGTAGTGTGATTTCTGGTATCTCGTCAAGCTTTTTTA
>LPNX010188268.1:111130-154534 GCA_001517045.1 Pseudotsuga menziesii | reverse complement strand
GAAGATGGAAGGGGGGGGGGGGCGAATCCCCACCCCCGGGGGCAGCCATGGTCGTTTCTGTGCTCCTGGTCGCTCCCAAACCCTAACGCTCCCTCACGCAGGTCGCTCCAGCAATCTTCAATTTGTTCAACACTAATGCATTTGTTACACGATAGCTACAATACTTAAATTATTTTTAAATGAAATTTAATGAGCATTTAATCTCATCCACTCATCTTAGCCAATCTCAGCCGTTGGATTAGAAGACTGTTCACTTACCCTAGGGTTTTCACCAAACAGGCAAGGAAAGGCAAAGTGCATTCACTTTTGAGAAGAGAGTGAAGGAGAGAGCTGAGAGAGAAGGGGCACGAATTTCCAGGCAGCAAGATTTTCTAGCAGCACAATTTTCGAGACAACACGATTTTCGAGGTAAAGAGATTTAAAAACAACACACATCCCGAGGAGACCGTACAACAATGATTTTTGGGGCACACATTTCGAGGAGGTTTCTAGGCACGAATCCTAAGATTTTTGGCACAAAAAACGAGGCCATACTCTGCACAGAAATCAAGGAGAGTCTCATGCATGATTTTCGAGGACCGTAGAGTCGGTATCGATTGTACTTTATGCACATAAATCGAGATTCTATTTTCTGCACAGTTTTCGAGGCAACATGCACAGAAATGAGGTTCTGTACTTGGCACAGATGTCGAGGAGGCATTGACATGGATTTCGAGGAAGTTCTGGGTGCATTTATTGCAGTGGAGATAAGTTGTATTTTCTATTGTAATTGTTCTTCTATATTTTGCTAAAGAAATAAAAATCTCTCTCTCCAAAGAGGTTTTCCCGTTTGGGGTTTTTCGTAGGCAAGTTTGCAAAATGAGTTTCAACACTCTTTTATTTGTCTGAAAAATATTGTGCAATTTCTAGCCTACATGAAAATTGGGTTGGGCATTAAACACTCAAAATTTGACATTAAAACTCGGTAGGCTGAAAACTCAAAAAACTTTATGGACCTAGTGATTTTTTAAATAGACTTTTTTTAATCCAAATTTTAAATTTTTTTTATCAAAATTTCATTATTGAATGACACAATTTTAGATAAAACATTCTATCATGAATGAAATTATAGGAAAAAAAAATTTAATTAAAAATTTGTTATGGGAATTTTAATTTTTTTTTAAATCAAAACTTTATTGTTGAATACACCATTTTAGATAAAATCATGAGGACTATACATACAGAAAAGAAAACATCAAAAAATTTTATTAAAATTTTGTTATCGAAATTTTAATTTTTTCAATCAAAACTTTATTGTTGAATAACACAATTTTAAATAAAAACATTCTATAAAGGGACTCTGTGAATCTCTATGCTTCGTGACACTAATATCCCCTGCTGTCAACGAATTAAAATCGAAACCATGGAAAATGAATCTCTGAATCTGACGGCGTAAATTCAAATGAATCCGTGGCAAATGGTGTTCCTGGTACAACCACTGCTTTGCCTTCATCCCGCGAAGCTCACCATCGTATCAATCCTCACGGCCAATGCCAACGCTTATATCGTGTTGGGTGCTTGGATGTTGGGGTCATTACTTACTGGCTGTATAATTCATACTAATGTAAAACTAGGGGAATATGTTGCAGAATATCTTTTTGAGGCAGATGCTAAAAATCCTGCCCATTATGTACTGCTCTCAAATATATATGCATCCGCGGGCAGGTGGGCTGACATAGGAAATGTGAGGCAAACGATGAAGACAAAGAAGGTGAAAAAGATGCCAGGTTGCAGCCGGATTGAAATTAAGAACAAGGTGTATGCTTTTGTTGTAGGAGATAAATCTCATCCACATATGCAGCAAATTTATGAAAAGTTGGAAAGCTTGTCTGGGCAGATGAAAGAAGCAGGTTATGTGCCCAACATGAATGCTGTGCTGATGTGGAGGACGAGCAAAAGGAACATATTCTCTGCCATCACAGTGAAAAACTGGCCATTGCATTTGGGCTTTTGAACATACCTCCTGCAATACCTATTAGGATTGTAAAGAACCTTAGAGTATGTGATGACTGCCACTCTGCCATCAAGTTCATATCCAAGATTGTTGCACGGGAGTTTATTGTGAGGGATACCAACCGTTTTCACCATTTCAAGGAAGGACAATGTTCGTGTGGGGATTACTGGTGATGCTAGGTGAAATAAGAGCCAACATAAGCTTGTGTGAATAAAAAGTTTTTGTGCAATGAAGCTTTATACCCCCATTTTGGCATGCGTGAATGTAACATGTATAATGTCAAAACATCTTAACTTTGTTAATGGAAGCCAAGAAAAATACCCCAATGGATACGGGATCGGGATGTGCCCAAGCTTAGGATGTAAATATTTAAATGTGGTTTTACCTTGCTGCAGCAGAGAACATTTTCATCATAGTTTATTGTCAAGTCATTAAGACTGGCAGTGAGCCCTGTCTGATTTCCCTTCGAGGTTGGGATTTAGAAGTTGCCCTATTGATTGATTGGATTGAGCCCTTGTACACCGGTTATAGAATGGCTGAGAAATAAGAATTTCAATACGCGCTGCGCTTCTATCTTCTGGAGAGGTTTTATGCAGATTCTATCTTGGTTGGGCTCCTGTTTGACTTGGCAGGTGGGAGATGGCAAAAATATCCTCCTCGGAATTGACCCAATTGTTGGTATTCAGTCTTCGCTCTGTCTGCCTGAGGAATTGAGAACTTATTTGGAAGATCTGAATATATGCACACTTTCTCAGGCTAGGAACACAGTTTTCCCAGAGAAGAATTACTGGTTTTCTGCTGATGATTTAGATCTTGGGGGCTCTTTCCATTATATTTGGGATGATTTTATTAATGAACTTAAGGGAGCAGGCATCCGTCTTACTGGCTGCCCTGATACTCTGTTATGGTCTTATAATAAATGTAAGGGTTCTCTCTCTGCCAAAGCTGCATATGACAGTATTGTTGGCTCTTACTCTCCACCGGTTGTATCTTTTGATGATTCCTTTCTTTGGAACAGAAATATACCCAGCAAAATTTCATGTTTCATATGGCTCACCATCCGGAATAGGATCCTTACGTGGGAGAACCTTCAGAAAAGAGGTGTTCAAGGTCCTGGTATCTGTGTACTCTGCTGTTCGAATGAGGAGACAGTGGAACATTTATTTGTTAATTGCTGTGTATGGAGAACTGTTGCTGTACATGTTTGCGATCTTCTTAACATTAAAGCTTTTTCTCCAGCAGTTTCGATTGCTGATATGATCAATAACTGGATTTCAAATCTGACAAGAAACTCGTATCTGCTTTCCCTACCTCTTCATATGATATGGATTTTTTGGAAAGCACGCAATCGGACCATATTTGAAGGAGAAAAAATGACTGTTTTCAGTTTAATCCAGCAAGTTATATCTACTGTTAAAGCTTTTTCTTCTTGTGCTGTTACGAAGAAGTGTCGTGAAAGGAAAATTGGCAGGGCCCCGGTCTTGTTCTATCCTTGTGGTTTTATGGACGGTGCATCAAACTGTATGATTGCTGGTGCAGGTTATTGTATTTATTTAAATGAGTCACATTACTTGGAGTTCTCGCTGGGGGTTGGATATGGCTCTAACACCAAGGCTGAATTGCTCAGTTTGTGGGCTCTTCTCCTCTCCTCCCAAATGATGGGCATCCATCTTGCTCACATCTTCGGTGATTCACTTGTAATCATCAGGTGGGCTCGAGGAATGACTGCGATCTCACCACCAGAGCTCGCTCATTGGTGTAGGGAGACAAAAAATCTCTTGGTTAGCTTTTAGAACCTGTCTTTATCCCACATCTACCGAGAGCACAATCGGTTGGCTGACCGCCTCTCTAAAACTGCGCTCTCTCTTCCACAGGGCTTTTGCAGTTATAAGGAATTTTTTGAGAACCATTTGGTCTCACAGGATACTCTTCAGCTTTTCTGAGAATGAATTAGTGATTGCTTTCTCTTTTATACCTGATTTTGTATTGTTAGAGAGAACTCTTTTGGACTGCTGTTCAGCACCTGTTGACGCTCGGTAGATGTGGATGTTATTGACAGGTCTCCTCTTATGATGAGACAGTCAACTGATGGGAACACACTCATTGATGTTATGCCTTTCCCCCTGATGTATGATGTAACCCGCATATCATGTAACCCGCATATCGGGAGAATGATATGATGTCCTTTGATTCTATACATGAATAACAAGGCAGGCTTTTTTCTTTCTGAAAAAAAAAAAATCTTTGCCTCAACTTGGATACAACTTTCTCATATTGATGTTGTTCATTGGTTGAATGGAGAGCAGCTCCTGAGCAATACGATTCACCTATTTTTTTTTTGCAGAGTAAGGGTTATGGGTGAAAGCCCATATTGGTTCACTATTGGTTATGCGTGGCACTTCTTGCAGTTTCATAAGAGAATGATTCCCTCGACATTGTAAATTGTTAATTGTGACGAGTTTTATTTTTTGTGCTGCATTATTAGAAAGCATACTAGTGTGGACAAACATTTGGATTAAAATTTTACAACGAGGAGTTATTAGTCTACAGGATTTGGATAGCAGTTTAAGAAGTGCCTCAATCTTCAAGGCGAGTCATGGATTCGCTACATGGACCAATTAAGTTACTGCCACTGAACCACCATGTTCATCCCAATGATTGTTCCCAGAAAATTATGGCACTGGATATATTTGATTCCATTGTTTCAATACTGGAGAATGTTATCATAGGGGTTATCACCGATGATAAGAAGCAATTACCCTATACTTACATGTGTATGAACTTATATTTTTTAGCTTGCAATTAGAGCTGAAGATTAAGGTAGTAATTTTTGCGTGTAAATCATGTCTTTGAGAATTGGAGATTTTTTTTTAAAGGCTAAAGCGGGGTGAATAATTGTGTGGATCATACTGCAAACTAAGTCATGAAGATTAGAACTAGGAATAGAGCGTGGCAATCTTTAGAGGGATTAACATGTATATAACGAATCTTTGGCAATGTCTGTACTTTAAACAAGACTTTTACATACTAACGATTACTTACATATTGTTTGAGAGTGCTTTGTGATGGCGAAAGACTTCTGTTTGTGCATCTTATACATCCATGGCACTTAAAGCGTTCTCGTACATTAGTATTGTTATTAAAGTTTCATGTTTAAAGACAGCTGTTGCCAACAAATTCCACTATTATATGTTGTTATTCATGTATTCAAGAATAACTGCCCCTATAGAGGAGAATTATAGAAAATAAATCAATTGACTAGTATCTAAGGTTGACAGGCGTTATGGAGCAAAGTTATCAAGCTTGGCTTAGCTTACTTGAAGAGTCAAGGTTGAACACATTGCAAAGAGATGAGATTTGTCGTTAATAAAAAAATGCTTCCTATTACAATTAAAATAATCAAAGTATGTATATACAATGAATTTTATACCCAAAAAATTGTTTTTAAAAGGAAACATCTATATGTTATGTGTAATAGAGTTTAGTCTATAATCATCTTATAGTGCCAAATCATCAAATAGACTAAGAGTCATGACAATAAATAAACAGTCATAAAAAATACTAGACAATCATAAAAAATACTAGAACATGTTAATTGGCTTGCACAACTAAAAGAACCCAAACCATCATCAACATGAACTAAGTTGTGGGAATCATGTCCAAATTGGGTAGTGGTTCATCATGGTCATTGGGGTTTCTTTGCAACCATCTTACACATGCTTCGACTATGTCATAATGGGATCCCACCCATTATATATCTATTTAGGCTTAAGAGGCTTCTTTGTAGGTGCCAACGAACGAGCCAAATCGATCTATGGCAAGAGCTCTTGGAGAAACTTGTAAGATTTGTTGTGATGAACAGTTCCAATAAAATATCTATGACAATTTACATATTAATATCGTAGTCATAATACTAGGTAAAAAATTTGCCAAGCTGAGATTTTTTTTAGTAACATTCAATTTCCTTCTTTTTTAAATGAAACTAGAGCTTTTATTCTAACAAGTTGCCATGTTGCACTAAATTTGATAGCCCAAGGGATCTTGTCTCCTAATATGACTACTTCTGCAGGAATAGGAGTAGGGAAACATTGACTATAGTCTTAGAAACCTAGTGCCAATTACAATTTATAAAATCACAACACTAGAATAAATGTTTCAAACTTTTGTTTTTCTCCCATAGATAAAGCATTTCGTCTATGACAATCCCAATTGAATTTGTCTTTATCCTATTTACTAAGCCCCCCAATCCCAGGTTCCAAGTAAGTAAGACCGTCATCTCTATTGGTGGCTTCCACACTTTAAAGTCAAAAGAGACAAGTCTTCTATCAAGATTTTAGTGTCCATAACTTTCTCAATTAGTTGTGAACTGGCCGTCAAGAATAGTGTTTTTACACAACAATACTCTATCGTTTCGTAGGTGTGTACATTTTTAAGGCCACTGTTTCATTCCATTGTGGAGCATGCCCACCAAAGTGGGTAGGGGGACTTGGAGGCCAAACATACTCATAGTATTATCAAAGAAAATTTCCTTAATGCACTCCATGACAAGCCTATCTAGATTTGTTAGGAAAAACTTAGCTTTTGAGTATGACCATAGAAACTAATCTTCAATATATGATTCAAAAGTACCAATGATCTTATTGATGCCTCTTCAAAAAAAATGGAGGGGTATAGATCACGTGTTTGCCTAAGACCTTACCATTGTAGAGAAACATTAATGACCACCACAAAAATTGTTTATTAAAATCTAAGCTTGATATGAGTGAATCCCTTTCTTGATGCGACTAGGCTAAATGGTCTCCCAAAATTTTCATTAGTTTTTTCACATAATTATGCCTTTCATATTAATTTGTTTTGGTGTGTTAGACAAGACACATGTAAAATAGTTCAAATGGTCTTGAAATCTATTTGAAGAGCATGCAACACATAAAAACTCTATACCCTATGTCATTGATAACTTCCTCCTCGTTTGGGTTAGTTCATGCCAACCATAGTGGGCCCCTAACTTGTTATTTGCTGCAAATAGTGACTTGTAAAATATGCATTAAAACATGGTTAAAGAGAAACAAAATGTGTTTTTTATAAGTACTAGAACATCAAACCTACGAGTCTAAATGAAAATAACAGTGTGTTTGATCAATCTAATGCTACAAATTGAGCTAAAATGACATGGAAAGCCTATGAATTAAACTCAAATATGCAATTAAAAGTTTATAGTAGTAAACAAACTCACTCTTTTTATCATTGTCCTTTCTAGAAATTAGTAATAAACGACAAAAACAATAGTTAAAGCTACCTTTGGCCAGGAAGTTAATGCTGCCAAAGAGTTAAAATGGGAAGCTTTTCTTTAAAATGGAGGAATTTTCGACATTACAAAAATAGAAATGACAATAAGAGAAAAAAAAACACTGCAAATGAAGGATCAAAGTCTAGGCCTAAAATGCTACCAAAATCAATGTGTAAATAGAATCAGAGATCAATAAGATAGAGGAGCTAGAAAATCAAGCATAATCTAACTTTGTTTGTTTTAAATCAAGAGGTTGGTCCATCATAGAGATGCATACAAGCTGGTCCAATAAATTCCCTATACATAAGTCAAAGAGCATAGAATAAGAAGAAGAGAGAATGAGGCGAATTGTTGTTGTTGACGATAAGAAAATCCAACCTTAGACAATGCACCCTCTCTCCTTTTATTGATTTTAAAACCTAAATGGTCATGCAATGATATCATGGGCCTTTTCCAAGTGTCCATGCTTCCTTATGCGCTTCATACTTGACTTCATGTACTTCACCCTGCTGCATGGCTAAACTAAGTGGAGAAAGTCTCATGCATGCATCCTGTTTAAGTTTAGTTCATCCAAGTCTCCCACATGCTCTCTAATTCTTCCATTTTTCACAATGGGGGACCGCCACATGTCATACATGCATTGCTACCACATGTCATGCATTTATGGATCACAACTAAAAAACGATGAGATAGTTTTCATTTTTGAATATTTGGCATGTAAAAAAATGCATGTCTATGCATGTGCCATGCAACGCCATGTAACTCAAACCCTAACTACTGAAAATAGAAGTAGCTCGCATGTCATCCCAAAAAATATCACTAGAATCCTAAGCTCGCAAGGATGACGGAAATATGATCATCTATGCTATGTGGACCTCTCTATCTCCTAAAAAATGGGGCAACTGCTAAAAATAGACATCCCCTCTAATACTAATGAAAAACCTATGAAATGTCTATGACTTTGAACCTGGATCATATCATTGAATCATCTTGCATTTGAATCATGTGGAGAGCAACCTCTAACCTATTGAATCTTACATTTATTTCATACTAGCTAGATGAAACAAGTTGGCTCTTAACCCTCCAATTTGCATATGGGCAAGTTTGGGGGTTAACATGGGGTTATTATCAAAGTGTGAAGGTTGAGATCCTTCTAGTTTTTTTTCTTTCAAAGCAAGGTTCCATATGTGATGCAATTCCTTAGTATGAATTTTCCAAGGCTCTTCTCCCTCAAGTGCAACTATGACCCATTTGGAGTCGAAGTATCGAGATTAAGTATGAGTCTTGTAATTATTGTGCACACCACCTATGCCCCCCACCCCACCACACACAATGTTTGGGTAGGAAGCACAAGTTCCAAGTCACCTTGTGAAATTCTATTTTGTAACAGAAATCCCAAGGTTTCCACTATGATGATACAAAGAGTTGGAGAAAGGGACACAATGGAGAATAAGCCTTACAAATCCTATTTCCTTTGACTTACATTTGTTGATGGAGATACATGTGAAAGGATTAACAAACAAAATTTCATCTCCTTCAAGAAGAACTAGAGAAACCCAAGAGCCTTAAGAAAAGGTGGGATGAAGGGCCATTCCACATTTTTAATCCCTTTCAAAGTCATTTTGAAGAAAATGGTGAATCAAGGATAAGGCATCAGGTCCATTCCATTTCCTCCCATAAAACAATCACTTTGTTCATTATAAAGTACCCTTTGATGAATTGTGTATGGTCCATATGAATGATTTTGGGTAGGATGTGATTGATACATAAAAAATAACCTAAGCACTAGAATTTTATATGACATTCAACAACATAATATGCCTCTAACTAATAATTAGTTGCACATTAACAAAAAAACATAGGAATAAATTAAACTAGGTATTTATTAATGTATTCTCACCAAAATTACTTTCTCGTAGCTTCATAATACATTTACATAGATCCAAACCCATCCAATTTCAACCAACATGCTTCATGACATTTGATAACTCAAGCACATGCCAGCTAATATTTTGAATAGTCATAAAGCACCAAGAAGACATCATTGATGTGGCGGGGGTCTCTCTTCATCTTCTTCTAGCCTGTAGATAGAAAGAAAATAATTGGTTCCCTCAATCAAGTTTCAAGTACTTCTTTGTAATTGAAACGTGGTGGGTCGGTACTTGAGCATCTCTCATATTAGTATATATGCATGTAAGCATGAATATGAAAGGGTTCCTTATTCTTGATAACATAAGATGGGTTCCAAAAGAGAAAACTCAATTGGTTGCTCATGGTTCTTTCAATCGACCTCCATTCATGTAAACAAGTATTTTGACTCAATACACCTTGGTAAAATGTTTGGATTACAGACTTAGAATACCGATACCTGATATATGAATACTCAATACAACTAGAGTTTTCACCCTTGGGGTTTCTTTATTATCAATTCCTAACTTGCATTTTCATATGTTTGGTATTTTCTATTGCTTCTATATTTTTTCTATTTGGTTATTACCTACATTAATTTTGTTATTCAATTACTACTATTTGCTTCCACCATAACAGAGCTTGACTCATTCAATCAACTTTGTTGTCCTCTTGTCGACTATTTGGGTGACGCAGATCATTGGTATCAAAGCGATATAGTATGCTCTATGCTTGCTTAAGAACTGATTGCATAGTTAGAAAAATTATTCTTCCGCAAACATGATTTAAGACCCAACTATTTAACTTGAATCTACCATCAACCTCCAAGTATTTATCTACTTGAAACTCTAAACTAAATATGGTAGGTGAAATAGAGGACAAAAATCCTCGTAAGGAGACTAAACAACTCATAGGGAAAACACTCGCTCAATAGAGAAATGAAATGTATGAGAATTTCAATGAGATCCTTGCTCGACTTACTGGTTCATTAGGTTTGAATTTAGTTAGAAACTTGATGAGATATTCCTTTAACAAGGTTAGCCCCTTCAAGGTACAAATGAACTTTGATATACCATTTTTGGAAGGAAGGATTAATGCAGAATTTGTATACAACTAGATATAGAAATTAGAGTCCTATTTCTGTATGAATCAACTTTTCGATGATGAGAAAGTCACCATTGCATCTTTGAAGATGTTGAATCCTATACATTGTTGGTGGGGAAATCATTCAACTAAATAGGAAGAAGAAGGTCACCCCATTGAAACATGGGTGCAATTTGTTGAATAATGGTTAGGACGAAATTTCATCCACCCAAGTACATAGAACAATAGTATAATAAATTGCAATAGTTAAGACAATGGAAGGATCGGATTGTATAGAGTTATACTTACGAATTCCATCAACAAATGGATCAACTTGGTATTAGGGAGGAAGAAAAGTTACTTGTTTCTAAATATATTAGTGGATTATCTCCTTATGTCCAACTAGATATGGGACTTCTCACTATTTACACTCTTGATAAAGCATTCCATTACGCCATCAATCTTGAGGTGAAATATAAGGAGAAAAGATGATTCTCGACCAAAGCGACAGGTTGACCTTTTGACAAAAAACCATAGTTGACTACTGACTTCAACAAGTTAAATCAATGTACTTTGACTACTTCATAGAAGCAAGATCATGGTAATAATCCTTCTAAGAAATATATGAGAAAACACACCAAACAACCCTTGCAGGGAAATGGTGTGATTACCATTGTTCAACTAGGCATGATGCATATGAATGCAAATATCATAAGAAATTATTTATGTATATGTTTACCTCTGAATTAGGATCATCTGAAAAAATTATCATGGAATCATATATAGAATCATCGACTCTATTGACATAAACTTTGACATCCTTCATGAACTCAACCATCATTAACGGAGAGGAAAGAGATTGACCATTCCATATACATATATCGGTACAAAATAACCCATGTTGCATCTTATTATGGACAATGGTAGTCAAAGGAACTTAGGACCACCCAACAGTGCAAAATTTCCTACTCCACTAAGCCTTTTTAGGATGAGGTGCTCTGTGATATAGCGCCACCCTCAATAGCTGATGTACTATTTGGGAAACACTACTTATGGGACAAACATGGAAATTATCAGTCTAGACCACATAAAGTGATTGTCAAAATCCATACTCAGTGGTATGGAATTCTTGAACATCAACCCACATTGACAATCAAAATGGTTTCAACAAAAGAAGCCAAAAATCTTATAAAAAACACCCAGAAATTCATGGTGTTGATGATTAAACCTCAGTGCTCCAAGAGGATCACAACAAATAGTCAACTCTCCATCAACCACAAATCTCAACAACAACAACAAGTCAACATAGTTCTTGAAGAATACAAATATGTGTTTAAATATCCAATTGGAGTACCACTACATTTCTAGGTAAAACACAACATTGATCTTGTTCAAGGTTTTTCATTACCCAATGCATTCGTTTATAGAAGGCCTTTTTTAGAGAATGAATAAATTTGTAGACAAATTCAAGACTTGATAAAAAAGTGCGTATTCAACCAAACTGCTATGCTTATGGAATTTCATTCATCTTAGTCCTTAAGAATAATGGGACATGGTGTATGTACATTGACTACATGGATCTCAATAAGATCTTAGTAAAAAATTGGTATCCTCTTCCTAGAATAGAGAATTTAATTGATTCTCTGAAATATGCTAAGTTTTTTACCAAGCTCAACCTCAAGTCAAGATATCGTCAAATTTCCATAGAGTCCTTAGATGTATAAAATACTACTTTAAAACTAGGGAAGGTCTATTTGAATGGTTAGTTATGCAATTTGGTTTAACTAACACAATTGCCACTTTTATGAGATATATGGATGATGTTCTTAGACCTTTTATAGGAAAATGTGTCATTTTTTTTTATCTAGATGACATCCTGATTTAGATGATCGACTCAACAGGAATTTGAGTCGACCCAAAAAATATACAAGTCATCAAGGAATGTCCCACTCCAAGAAACATTCATGAACTAAGAAGTTTCCTAGGTTTAGCAGATTTCCATCATAGATTTGTGATTGGATTTAGCCACATTGTTGTTTAGAAATAGATTTTATGACTAGGGAAATATCACCAACGTAATGATAATGATGACTAACCTAAATGACTATGTTTACAGGAATATTATACTCTTATACATTCACAAAACCACATACAAACTTCAAATAAGCAAATCTAAACTAGATATGACATTAGGGAGAAGAGAGATATGTACCTTTTTCGAAGGTTATCCTAAATGCTCATTTTTCTTTTTCCAAATCCACTCTTTGTTTCCTAATGTCAACCTACAAAACCAACAAAGGAAAACTTTCTCACATGAATTTGACACTTCACAAAGAATGTAAAGGAATTGAAATATGAGAAGAACATCAACTATCTACTCAATTTCAATATAAAAGGCAAATCATTCGTTATGTCAACCAACAATAATTATAAATAAACTTGATTGGGGGAGGCACATAGGCCAAATCTCAATTATAGCAATGAAACAGGTGCAAGATATACCTTTACAATTTCTAACACCTTATCGAACCTTAAGATTCCGCTCTCTCTACTCTTTCACTTTGATGATCCCACTCCAATCCATTGGATATATATAAGGGATAAGCTACTTGAAGGAAACAACTTCAATGTTCAGGGATATAATGGTAAAAAAAATGATTACTTATGGATAGGGATGAAGGGTGTGTGAGTGATTACTCCATCACTCCTTTGGTAAATTGGGTGTCTAGGTGTCCCCCATTGTCTATTTCAATTTGCTTTTATATTTGGAGGAAATAGTTGTAAATGGTTATGAGCTAGTTTAGGGCGTTCCAAATGGGAAAATGTAGTTTTGTAAACTTCCTAACTCCCAAAATTTCATTTAAAAAAAATATTTTTCATGGTATTTTTGGGAATTCATGCCCTATGTAAAGGAAACACATTCATGATTCACACCTTGCTAATGTATAGGGCACGGATTTACCTTTTTTTGTGGTTACAATTCTCAAAATGGAATGCAGGTGTTGAGGTTTCACTGTTAATGATCAAGGCCATCAATAAGGGTCAAAACATGGGCTCTTCCAACCATAAATGTCCTTTTCATTAGAAAGAAATGACACATTGAGTGTCATATTTTGAACTGTTTTCATGGATGAATAAGTGCTTATTTGATATATAATATATGCCCCCTAATATGTGAGGTCAGAAGGGAACATGATGGTCGAAATGCATTATAATAAGTGGTGAAATATGATGTAGAGTATACAAGGTTGATACTTCGTGATTCATAGTTCCGACAAAGAACTTGCAATATAGATATATGTGTTAGACATTCTTTTCCTTGAGAGGATATATCCTTACTCAAATGATAGAACATGGCTACCAAGTTATATACACTATGGATCCAAAATATATAAATTATGTAGTGATCATGGCCAAGAAATAATACACAGTGGATCCATGTGAAATATAAAGGTGGATCATGGCCACATAAATGATACATAGTGGATCCATGCCAACAGGATATCACAACAATGAATAGATACACCATGGATATATGTCAATATGGATATAATAGGCACAAATAGGCACACAATTAATCTATGTCTCAAAATGCATCAAGAGAAAAATATGTAATTAAGCTGAGTAATGGTTCTCCCAATGGTACTAGTGTTATATGAGGTGTGGTACAGTCTTGCGCAACTTGAATAGTAACAAAATGAGAGGGTCCTATTGTTAGCCCAAGGTTTTCCATTCAAACCATTGAGAGGTACGAATCCTACCAATGTGAATATATGATTTGAAGTCGAGCATGGAGGACGCTCTTTGATCAATGGCCATTAATGTATACCGTTAACAAATTCGATGCAACCCACCAATGATGACAGTGGGCACCAAGGTACCTAGTACATTCTAACAAGTGTTAATAGACGTCATAGATTCAAACACTTGTAGAATATATCGAGTATGAGACATTGATTTATTCCCACTACCCAATAGCAAGGGAACCTGCGACTGATGATTACAAGCCCCAAAGTACTGTTGTGGCTCTAGATCTCATTCCTAGGGTATAATGAGTTGAATTCAATGGGAAGAGACCCATTGGAATGGAGGCATTATGGAATCCCTTATCATCCAACATGATGAAATATTAGGGTCTTAATTGACTTGGGAAGGGACTAGGACAACGTTTTGTAGAACAAACCACTGAGTATGTCTCTTGGATGCGCCAGATGAAATAGTGTACGAAAGAAACACCTTGATCAACAACTGATAATTAAATCCCTTTATAGGGGTGAAGACTTCCATGAACGATGAAAATGGAATCTAAATTGAATCACAAATCCTATAATGGGAATAGTTCTCTTGACATCGAACATCATGGGAAACCACTCAATCAATAGTGAATGACGAATTGCTAGCCATTGAGTGAAAGGTTACATGTCAATGATGTATATAGGGATAATTTTCAATGAATCTATGTTAATGCCTTAGAGCAGGCAATTTTTTGTTGATGAGACACATTTGACCCTTGAGAAGTCAATAAGGACCTTCCACACAAGCATGATTCAGACTGCTGATTTCAATGATACATGACAAGAATAGACTAAAACTAGGGTATGGACAAGACATGAGGTCAAGGAAATTGTAGAATGCCCGACACAGGCTATATCCTTCAATAGTGAGAATGACACAATAGTGAGCTGGGAATGTTTTCACACAAAGGGACCAACGATATAAATATACAATGTAAGAGACATTGGAAGATTCTCCATATGATTATAAGACTAACCATCCAAAGGAGTAATTAACTTTGATATCAAGGATTAAATTTTAAGTCCGAAAAATAGAGCCCAACTTGCTGACAGACTCAAGACTGGTTATATGTTCAAGGATGACTTGACTTGCTTCCATAAAATAACAAACATTTAATATCTTTCCCTCCTCTCTCTTTTTTAAAATATTTGGTTTTTTATGTCTTTTTCATATTATAAAGTCTAAAAAGGAATAAAATAATGCTATGTACATTGGATAAGACGAGTGTCACGTGGTGTGAAACTATGTTCCAAGTGCACAAAACATACCTTTGCAAAAAAAAAAAAGGATATGTGTAGGATGTGGACACTCTTGAAGAATGTATTATCTGATCAGGGTAGAAAGATGTGACTACAATAAGTAGTAAAGGAAAGTGGTATTATGATAATGCAATGGATTTGAGTGAAAGTAGATATCTGTAGTCGAAATTAGACTTGATAGTGCAAGCATTTGTATGCAATTGCAATAGTAGAAAATGAAAAAAATTTGAGACTACCTTGGATGATGGAAAAAATAAGAGTTAGAGAGGGTCATGGCGCTTCATCTCAATGACACGATAGGACTAATTAGGGACTCTAAATCCTAACACAAACTTTGGCACGGGGACTAGAAAACAACATCGTTCTAACTAGTGTAAGCATGAGTTAGTAACCTCTAACATGAAAATGATGAATTTTCTAAGGGCATAGGCCTATTATCACAACTCCATGTATTGTGATCATGATATACAACAATAGTGGAAGGTTTGATGAAAATCACGCATTATGGATATTAGTTTGCCTATATGCTAGTTTAGGACATAGACCTTTTAATCGAACTGCCAATTGGAAAGAATGAGCCTCCATTCTCATTCTCCTATCCAAATTAGTTAGACACTAGGAAAGTGTCATAAACACACACACACACACACACATGTGTGTGTGTGTTTCAAGTAATTTTTCAACTGGTGCGGACACCGCTTATTCCTCTACCTTATATGATGCAAGTGTAGAACAAAAGAAACACAGTATATCCTTCCCCTAGATAATCAATTTAATTGACATGAAACTAAACTCATACCTCAAATTTGAGTACCCTTTGTCTTTGTTCCAAAGTCATTCTTACAATCTTCAGTACCTGTAAAAGAAATCAAACGACAAAAGCATAACATGAGAGCATCATGACAAAACAATCATCTATGTTAGTGATGAAGGAGTCTAGCAATATTTAACTGATATTAATGCACATTTTAATAATAAAAGAGAGTAAAGTTTACAACCATAAATCCTTAATGTTGATCGCTTTATCCTCCACAACAGATCTACAATCCTTCACACTAAAAACAATCTCTTCACACATAAGCTCACTCTATATTGCCTCTAAACTATATTTCAATCCAACAGCATAAGGGTGCTTTATTTGTCGTCCTTCATTCACTCCATGAAGGCTCCATTTATAGGCCATATTTCATGAGATTCACTTAGGAAATAGATAGGAGGTGATCCCAATAGGTGAGGAAGGTGAATGCCACCTCTCCCTAGCTATTAGGAATCAACTAAATGGAGGCTTTTGCAAGGAAGCTTCTAGAATCTTCTTTTTTTCATGTCTTAGGTCAATCGACACTCTTGGATTAAGGTCAAAGAGCGCCGATGCTTTTTACTCAAGAAGGAAGTGCACCAACGACGCCTATTGCCAATAGACAAAGAGGAGCCGATGCTTTTTGCTCCATAGGAGAGTGCACCGATGATGCTCTTTCAAATCTAAGGAAAGGTGCCGGTCTACCTAAGGATGGAAAATTTTTTCCAAAGGAATCTCAAGTTAGTCTTTCTGAAGGGTCATTGGGCACTAGTGGATTTTTCAGGTGCAACAAAATTCCCCCCAAAGTATGAGGCTAGAAGGAAGTTATAGGTGAAATACTTTTCTAGATTTCAATCTGGTACAAACGAAATAAGAGATGAACTCACAACCGAAGTAGAACCAGTAACTAACTTGTCTGACTCAACCATGGCTGCGAACCAATACACTGTAGATCCATTGTGATGACTATGACATGGCTATCAATAATACAGTGTAGATCCATGAACAAATGATGTAGGAGGCGGGACATGGCTATGGAACATACGAATTAGATCCATGTTATTCGACCTCAAACACTCAACACAACCACCAAACATACAATGTGGATCCATGTCAAGATTCTGTTATCCCTAAAGTTGAACCTAGACTACAGGGGTTCAAGCTTAAAGAAATCTTTAAAAAAATATAATTCAATGAAATCAAAATAAAAAATAGGTTGGTATATAATCAAATATGTAGGAAAATAACATAACCATTAAAGATCTATATGACATAAAATGGAATCCAAAATTCAATATCAATGGAACTACGAGCACAGATTTATGGAATGAGACTGACTCTGTCACTAAAGATTTGAAAGATAACTGTATTTTATCATAAGAATCATGTAATGGAATGTAATTGACCATATACAGGATAAATCATAAAAATTAAAATTCATAAAATACAAAATCAACTCATAATCATAGTCATATCAAAGCAGAGCCTGTATTGAAGATGCAGAGAGTTTCATGTCATACAGCATACATCAAAATTGGATTCCCATCTCCAATTGCCACCCTTTCCATATCTAGCTATTATCCTTATATACAAAACTTCTCAATCTCTAAGATAGCTATCAGATCCTATTTCTATGGATTGAATTCTTTCAAAAATAGAAAAGTCGATCTTCTTAAAGCAGTTTTAGTACAAGTGTAATACAAGATACAAAATAGAAATAGACATCTGTCATATCTTAATTGTTTTCAAAAACCAAATATGATTCTAAGTCTAAAGACTCTTATAAGCCTCTGCCAATACAGTTAGATCACTCAAAACCTGGGATCTTTTTTGCAATCTCACAAACTCAGCATCTTTGTTATCCATTTGATTGTGTGCCTCCTTACCCCGAGTCTTCATGTGTTCGAACTGCTTCTGGATGGTTCTTTTCTCTTTCAAAACATCTTTGGATATTGAAAGTAACTTCTGATAATCTGCCTCCTTCTCCTCCAAATCCTCTCATAGTATTTTATTTGCTGTCATTAAATTCTCATTAATACTCTGTAAAAACCTAGTTTGCTCCTTATATGTCTGCAAAGATTTCTTAATTTGGTTCAATTCTGGAGTTATTTCAATGGATTGCTCTTTCATAAGTACCTCATCTTCTTGTGGAAGCTTCAAGACTGAACAATATTCCAAACACACTTGTTTATTTGTGCAAAAGATTTCTGGTATAGACCCTACAATTCCCTAAACATCAATGAACTTGTCATTATCTAAACAATATTGACCTTTGGATGTGTGTATAGTTTCTTCGCTGAAAGCATCATTTATCATCACAATTTCTTCACAGTCTTCATGTCCCAATTTCATTTTTGCCTGCAATTTTCTTCTTAACCTTGTCCTAGGCTTCATACCAATGCTCTCTGACTTCAATAGCTAAACACGAGCTTCATTCTTTGAAGTTATATTCTTTAACATAATACTTAATGTTTCAGGGTTTTCATGTGTAACTGAAACTTCAGGAAACAAATTATTCTGATTTGGTTCTTCTACAAAACCCTTACCTTCTGTTAAAACATATTCTGGTTTCAAGTCTTCTGTTACCTTTTTTCCCTTCTCTTTGGTCTTTTCTTGAAACCCTAATCCCGACAACAAACTTTCCCAAGTTCTTCCTTCTCTATGCAATTGTGAAATCAACAACAGTTTTATTAAACCCTGATGGTATACAGAACAAGCAGTATACTCTGGATGGTCTTGAACCCATGTAACCATGTTTTGTAGGCTCTTCAATAGATAAAATGGGAGATTGAGCTTCAAGCTTCCATTGAGGTGCATCAACAACCGTAAATGACATTTGAGAACCCTGTCATACCGACCTTTGCATGTAATATAATTTTGCACCATTTCCAAGGGAATTTGCCAGATAGGTTTTATCTTGCTCACATGAATACCATTTTTCTGTAACCATCTTTTGTAGGCTCTTCAATAGATAAAGTGGGAGATTGAGCTTCAAGCTTCCATTGAGGTGCATCAACAACCGTAAATGACATTTGAGAACCCTATCATACCGACCTTTGCATGTAATATAATTTTGCACCATTTCCAAGGGAATTTGCCAGTTAGGTTTTATCTTGCTCACATGAATACCATTTTTCCAGTCTAATTTTTCAAACCCTGGCATTAAGAACTCACCGTAATTTCCTTGAAAATCCTACTGCTTAAACCATCTTTCTCCTTATGCTGGAACCCCTATTGCTTCTGCAATAGACTCTTCATTCACCATAATCTTTAAACTCTTGAGCTGAACCATTCCATCCTTGTAATTTTTTATGAAGGCCATAGTCACCTGTGCATGATAACCCTGCAATTTTTCACAGAAAGAAAACCATCCCGCACTTTTCATCAGCTAGGCTGACCTTGGAAACTATAGTATCCATTGTGTGTTATCGGGTTCCAGTCTGTAAATCAAGCCTCGTGGTCTTCTTTTCACCATGATTTCTGAATCCTCTTCCTCTGTTATTTTCGGCATTTCTGCAAACTTTTCAAAATGTACACTTCCTAGAACTAATGGAATTCGAGAACAGTAACATGACAAGTTTTAGGGAAATATAGAATATTATTGTCAACTGTCAACACTGTCATCGTTGGTACCATTACTCATTACACAAAATGCCTCGATTTCATATGAAGAACATTTGTGAAAGTAGATGAGTGACACGATGTAGAAAATTATTATTTAGATAGGACTGTTTTTAAGAAATAATAATGATCACAGTACCGAGACTGTCACATATATAATATGTTTACATACATCCATATACCATAGTTTCATTGCCATATTTTTTACAACAAATGGTATTCATGAATAAAACCATCAATGCAATACTTTTAAGGAATGCTGCCAGTTTGAGGAGTGCTGCCAGTTTACAAAATCCAATTCATAATATAAAACCTCTTGCTCTTAATATAGGTTCATAGCTTTAAATAAATGATTTGGGCCCTCAAAAGAAATTATAATAAAAAAAATAAAAATTATGACATTCAAAGGTATAAAACAAGGTAAAAGTAAGGAAATGAATTCATCATAGTAAAAAATCTATAAAACCCTAGGATAAAAAATGAAAAAACAACCTTAGAGATAACAAATTCCAAATACTCCTTTGCAACCTGAGGATAGGCAATTTTTGCTGATTATTCCCAACTACTCAGGGTCTTCATTCCAATCCCTAACCGATATGATTCTAACCATGTGAATAAATGTTTTGACGTCGAACATGGCATAAACCACTTGATTACCAGTCATTGATGTATACTGTTAACAAGTGCGAGGGAAATCATTATTAATGTTAATGATCCCCAAGGTATCCTAGTACATTCTGTCAATTGCAAATAGATGTTTTGAAGTCGAACACTTGATAGAATATTTCAATCAGAGGTCATTGATGAAAACCGTTCTTGAAAGCGAGGAAACCTTCCATTGAGGCATGCGGGCTTCAAGGTAGTTGACTAGGTTTCTAAGTCTAATTCCTGGATGATGAGATGAAGTTGACAGGAATAGACACAAAACATGGAACAAGAGTTGATTTGAAGTGGTGAAACTGACTCAGACATGACTTCACTTTATGGATAGGTAAAGTTACTAACGAGTTGTTTTTGGAAGAGACATCCTTTGAGCAATTTATGGCATGACAAGTGACTTGGAAGCATTGAATTGATGAGACTGAAACCAGGTGTAATGCAAGGAATATGACGAAGCATTCTTTGAATTGACTCAAATAAGTCAAGTGAATCACAAAAGTGGATTGACTCGGAGATAAGCTGAATAACCAACTGTTCAGATATGCAAATGCAAACAGGTGCCATGTTCAAAGGTGGATTGTGAACTGTCGTAAATACAAATGAAAAACATTCCCCTTTCCCTTAATTTTCCCATCTTAAATGATGAGTGCCTCTTTTTGTTTTAAATAGTTCAAAGAGGGTAACAAACACTCGTTATAGCTTATCAAGTGATGAGTCCATTCTCACATGTTTTACAAACCTAAGAAAGGAGGGGTTTGTTCCTAGATAGGGTCCTTCATTGTTTGATTTTATGAGTCCGATGAAAGTAAAATTAGTATCGTTCATGTTTAAAGAGTCTAAACGAAGACACAAGGAGACTCCAAAAAAGGTCCTTAATTTTTCGTCAATAGCTCTAATCGATCCGAAAAAGAGATAAACTACTACCGACTAGTCGACCGTTCTGATACTTTTACAAGCGTGAATGTAACAAGTTTGCTTGGCAATATTTTTGTGTTTTTAAGGAGTCTGTAGAGAGCTTAAATATAACTCCATAATGAGTTCTCTTTTTAATAAGCCATTTTTTACGAGTCTGAAAAAGCAAAAGTGGACTCGACACCTTTTTACTGGTTGTTTAATGAGCATGTAAAAAGTGTAAAAGATGCTCGGTACTTTTTCATTTCCACTCTAAGCATGAAAAAGAAAAAAATACTTTGAATCAAAGCCACGAGCTATATCGTTTTGACTTGGAAACTTAAAAAACATATTAGAACCATTTTGACAATTTTCACAATAAAACTATATGAAACAAATAATAAAACCCATAATATTAAAGTAACTTTGGAATTAAAACAATTTTAATTTAATTGTTACGGAGAAAAATTCCTATGGCTTGGGGTACCACAACAGACAGAGTAACCGCAGAAATCAATTCCTTCCCAATATGCAAGAGATATAAACATCTAACACTAAAGGATCTTGAAACACACCTTATTCTGGATGGTGGATGTAGATCCCCATTGAGCTTTTCCAATCCCGCTTGTGTTATCAATTTTCTCTCTCAACAATCAACAAACAAGACAAGCATGCTATATAATTGTGTTAGACATACTCTAGCATATATAATCAATAATGCATAAGCAATTAAAAGCATCCATGGATTCAATATTCATTTAAATGCACATCATTGGACAAGAAAATATATTTTTATTAATATAAATCAGAGATTACAAGAATGACAACCTCTGTCAGCACGTCTGCGAACCGAAGAAACTGAGTCCTCCACCACCTCAATCCTCCATCTCTCGATAGAAAGCTCACAAGCAAAGGCAAGCTTGGGAAGAACACCAAAAGGGACAAAGGGATATAGACTCAAGTATAATCAATCTACGACAACAATGGACTATAGTTTTCTTGCTCTTCAATTCCTCCCCTTTCAATGTATCCAAAGGGTTCCTTATATAGTGCTTCAATGGGGTAATGGAAGGTCAAATCCGAGCGATATCAAGGCATATGGAAGGCCAAGAGACAAGTGACTTGGATCCACATCAAAAAAAAATCCAAAACTATTTGGCCTTTTGCACACATCTTGATGTACGCGGGTTTAAGGGTCATATCTGGGTATATACGCAAGAAATGGTTTAAAAGTCACGTATGGCAAATAATATGTGTTTTTAGGGATGATATTGGAAACATAAAAGGTACAAAAATAGTCCATGAGGTCCAAAGAGTCTGTAGAGGGACAGGGAAGGTCATAAATGTGTGATCTATCATGTGTGGTAAAATCAGCTGTAACAGATACCCCTTAATGTGTGAGGTCAGAGGGGTGATACGATGGCCAAAATACATTATAAGTCCATCCTAGAAGTGGAGTGATGAAGAACTAGGTGGAATAACCAGCCATCCAACAATACAATACAAATATCTCTGCATATGACTGCAATTACATACAACAGTCTCGGATACCAAAGAGTACAATGGCCATGAATAGGCATGATACAAAATATGACATGTGTGGTCATCGCCACGTACAATATAGATAGATCAGAATCTCCATGATGAAGATGTACAAAGGATCACGATCTCCATGAAAGCTAAAGATATACAATGGATCAAGATCTCCATAATGGCTGAAGATATCTGACATACACTGGAATCAAGTCACTAGAGCTGAAATCTCATGAACACTGGCACGATCAAGGAGGTAGCATATCTAGAATGCCACCAATATGGAAAGTATTCTAGACAAACCGCTACAAGTACATGTCCTACTATGTGAATAAATGTTTCTAGGTCGAACATAGTAGTCCATCGTTTGATTACCAGTCATTGATGTATACCGTTAATAGACGCGAGATCACCCGCCCATAATGAGAATGGGAATCAAGGTACTAGAGTTCAATCTAATAAGTGCAAATAAATGTGTTGAGGTTGAACACTTTAAAGAATCCATCGATCAGGGGACATTGATGTATTCCCAAAAACTGTCGATGGCGAGAGAACCTACCATTGATAACTGTAAGTCTCAAGGAACTCAAAGGACTCTAGACTCCTATCCCAGAATAAATGAACTGAAGTCGATGGGATGGAATCCGCTGGAAGGAGGGAATTAAGGCATCCCCCAACATCCAACATGAGGTACCCAACAAAGTTGTATAATGTGGAAGGACTCAATTATAATGTGCATGAACCAATACCAGTACCGGGAATGGTCAACATGCAAAGTCAAGAAAAATGAGGAATGGCTGACTCAGGCTTCAAATTCCTTTGAACAAGAGCATAAAGGAAAATGGTGACTAAATGTAGGCAACATAGACTCAATATACAAAACTGAGACATATCTACGACACAGGAGGCATCGACAGAGGCTCCATAGGGACTAGAAGCTTAACCGGTCGGTGGAGATAAACTCAGAGAAACGAGTACAGCTCCTAAAGTCAAACTCTTAACCCAACCAATGAATGTGATATACAATGCTCTATTCAAAGGCAACATGACTCGATTGCTGCCAAAGATAACATATTTTCTTGTCCGGATTTTTGGTTTTTTGATTGTTTTGGACTTTTTCAGATATTTTAAAAAACTTGAAAAAGAATAAAAGTGCTTTATAGTTACAAATATAAGAGGAGACAAGTGTCAAGGGGCAAACAAACTAGTTCCAAGCAGTGGAACATACCTATGCTCAATGCAAGGGAACATGTGTAGGATAATGACACTCGGGGGAAAGTCCCCTCCTAGTAAAAAAAATGGGGAATCAAGTTGCAAAAGATATATAAAACGGCTATGCTTTGCTAGACATGAGACAAGCTCGGGCTATATGGCTAATAATCAAAGTTAGGGAAGCCAACGTAAGGCTCAAGAAGGCAAGCAAAACTCATGATAATGCAATTACAACTTGACATATACAAGGGAGTCCCGGGGAAATGGCCAGCATAAAGGTCATGAGGAGTATTAAGATCTTGCTCAAAGTCATGGTGATACTATACAAAGGACTCCTGGACCTAAGAGAGTACTCACAGCATGGGTACCAAATGCAAAGGGGAGCTAACTAGGACACCCATGTATAGGAAATCTCTACCATTCACATAGTACCACTTCTAACAATAGCATGAAGGTTTCGTGATACCATGGAATGGGTTTGTACCTAAGGTTAAAATGAAATAGTCATAAGGTCATGCAAAATGCAAGCAGATGTGAAATCCTAACCTATATGCAAGTTTAGACATGATACTTGTGATAGGAACGAACGGGTCGAAACCTCAGAGAGAGTGTACAAAAATTGGACCCTACATGACAACCATATTAGTCCAAAACAACCCAAAATAGTTAATAAACAATACAAACTATAGGGAATAGGGAGGAATGATCATGACAAATAAATTCAAAGGAAACAATGCGGTGGACGATGGGCCATAAAAAGGAATGTAAAGTGTATACCCAACATCCACGTATCCACTACCACCCCCGTGAGGGTGACCACTGGTGTAAAGACCGAGCGAAGGGAATAAAAATCCTCCACAAATGGAGTAGAGAATGGAATATGACCATTCCCAAATCTATGAGCATGGTAAGGGGCTGTGATGCCCCTAAGTCTGACACCAGGGTCTATACTAGGACCAAGGACAGGTGATAGGATACCAGGCATGCCGAAAATAAAAGGACCCAAACTCAAGAGAGCATAAATATACTCAAGTAACCATGATCCCAAAGGCCAACTAGCACACAAAGAGCACACTCCTAAGAAAATCTACAGCCAAAATACAAGCAAACCAAGGGGAGGATATGTGAGCTCCCAAATGCAGCAGGTATGTATCGCCTAGGAGAGGCTCGAAACTCCCATACACTACAAGTGGAGGTACGTAACCAATTATAGTGGCCCTTAGCTTCAACACATAAAGAGACTATGCTTCCCAACCTCTACCTGGCTAGGACACTCATAGAATAACCTCTGCAAGTACCCCCTGTGATACCTAGGTAAGGTAACTAAGGTCACCTCAATATAACCAATGCTCAGGAGAACAGTCGCAGGCGGGATCGACTGTATGGGTAGGGTAGAAAAGCCCAAAACTCTCGAAAGATCCCCCAGATACAAATATAATCCTGGAAATATCTCTAGGGGTCATTCCAATCACAATTGTGTGCACTACCTCGTGCTTAACTCCCGTGTAAGAGGAACGTCTTGAGAAACACTAATTATATCAAGGATTTCTCTCTCACCTGGATAGACACCTAATTGTTTTGTTTAGTGGTTTTGGAGAATTAACTCACAATGAACTATTCCAAGACCCTAAAACCTATTCTTGTTGGTGAACCCTATAAAAGAAAAATGTGTAGTTCAGATTAAATTATGTGTTGATTTTAATGGCTTTAATTACTCAAAGGGAAATGGCCATGCAACTAATGATATGAAGACTCAACAGTGAACTAAAAGTGCACACCTAACAAGCAATGCCAAGTGCAATATTGTATAATGAAAAACAGGGTATGCCACTACATGAGATGAATAAATGTATATTCCTTTCCGAATGCCAATGCAATCATTCCTATATGAAATCCTAAACACAACTCTCATCCAAGAAATCCAATGCAAGTACCTCCTCAAATCCATATCTAAGATGCAACTAAGAGTGCAACTACTTTGTATTTTTCAATATAAAAGCATGAAAAATGCAATAAAAGTCATCTAAAACTCTCAGTCTCTGCAGCAAGTATAAAACACAAGCCTAGCAAGACATTGAGATAAAAAATAGTAATGCACTAATGGAAAAACAAAATGGATAAATGACTAAAACTACTTTCAAAGAAAAATCAATGAAAAGACGGTCTCTGGTCACAAAAGAAGCATCCAACAGACAACATCAGAACCAAGGAAGACCCAACCACACTCACAACCCACCCAACAACTTCCCACAACATCAAACTCACCAAAAGGGAGGATGTACACGACTGTTTAAAGAACAGCTGCATATATACGTGACTTTTGGCCACAAAGCTACATGTATACTCGGATTTTGGCCAAAAACCTGTGTATACAAAGAAAACAGTGGTAAAAAGTATGCCAAGGGTCAAACTAATAAAGGGGAGTGTTAATGGATGAACATACTATAAAATGCAACATATAAACAAGGAGAAACAAAGAGCAATTCAAGAATATCAAGCACATTATGCCCCCAAACCCCCCCAAAAAACAAGGAACATCCCCAGTATGGTCGCCAATTCTGTTACGGAGAAAACTTCCTATGGCTTGGGGTACCACAACAGACAGAGTAACCACAGAAATCAATCCCTTCCCAGTATGCAATAGATATAAACATCTGACACTAAAGGATCTCGAAACATACCTTATTCTGGATGGTTGATGTAGATCCCCATTGAGCTTTTCCAATCCCGCTTGTGTTATCAATTTACTCTCTCAACAATCAGAAAACAAGACAAGCATGCTATTTAATTGTGTTAGACCTACTCTAGCATATGTAATCAATAATGCATAAGCAGTTAAAAGCATCCATGGATTCAATATTCATTTAAATGCACATCATTGGACAGGAAAATATATTTCTATTAATATAAATCAGAGATTACAAGAATGACAACCTCTGTCGACACGTCTGCGAACTAGAGAAACTGAGTCCTCCACCTGGGCCTCCACCACCTCAATCCTCCATCTCTTGATAGAAATCTCACAAGAAAAGGAAATCTTGGGAAGAACACCAAGTGCTCCAAGGGACAAAGAGATGCAAACTCAGGTATAATCAAGCTACGACAACAATGGACTATAGTTTTCTTACTCTTCAATTCCTCCCCTTTCAATGTATCCAAAGGGTTCCTTATATAGTGCTTCAATTTGGTAATGGAAGGTCAAATATGAGCAATCTCAAGGCATATGGAAGGCCAAGAGACAAGTGAATCAGATCCACATCAAGGAAAACTCCAAAACTATTTGGTCTTTTTCACACATCCCGATGTACACGGGTTTAAGGGTCATATCCACGTATATATGCGAGAAAGGGTTTAAAATTCATGTATGACAAATAATATGTGTTCTTAGGGATGATCTTGGAAACATCAAAGGTACAAAAATAGTCCATGGGGTCCAAAGAGTCTGCAGAGGGACAGGGAAGGCCATAAATGTGTGATCTACCATGTGTGGTAAAATCAGCTGTAACAATTTAGAACCATATTAGAACCATTTTGACCATTTTCACAATAAAACTATATGAAACAAATAATAAAACCAATAATATTAAAGTAACTTTGGAATTAAACCAATTTTAATTTAATATAATAAAAAAGGTCCAAAAATTACTATAAATAGAAACCAATAGTAACAGTTTTTAACCATTGTTGTTTTACCATTTGGGAGAAAGTGGAGTTGGAGCAAAAGGAGAAAAAACTTCATTTGGTGATTTTGGGTGCTACGGTCCACCATTTCTCGATCCGCTTGGAACAGGTAAATGCCAAGACCCTTCTCTTCATTTCATGGTATCATTTCTTGTTTATTTACTAGAATTTGGGGGTTCTTGGGCATTTTTTCAAACCAAAAACACATGCTAGGCGACGTTATTTTTCTTTGTTGGAGAGAGTGACAATGCTCTGTCATACTGGGACAAGGGTGTCATAGGCACTTTGTCCATAGTCGATAGGAGCACCTAAGGGCAGGGTTTTGTAGTGCTAGGAAAAAGGTGATGTAGGCACTCTGTCTGTGGCGAGCAGGAGCGTCGAGCTCTCTGTTTATGTAGACAAAAAGCGCCACGGCTAGGGAAAACTCAAAAACCCTCATCTTCATCCATTAAAAATTATTTTTTATGCTTCTTTTACCTATGATGTGAGTTTTGATGTATGTTCACAATGTCTTGCAGGTGCAAAAATATCTACATCGTGGTAATATGGAAGGAACAGAAGCATGAAACAGGATATTTCCAAGTTGTTAGTGACCCGACCACTATAGAGGCCCTTCTAAACTGTGGGTTACTCAAATACTTTAGGGTTCCAGGTATGAAATCCTATGTATGTCTCTTGGCGTATATTATCGATATGTGGGACCTCGAACAATAGTATTTTGTGGTAGGGACCCACACACTAACCATTGATATCGAGGACATATACTTTCTCACTAGGTTGTCTCGAAGAGGGAGACAAGTGGTTCTATCCTATCCATGAGGTGGGGAGTTTTCCTTGGATGACATTATTGATAGATGTTGTTCAATAGTGATGCATGCCCAATCCAAGAATCTCCCTATCAAACGGATAGTGGACCATCCTCTGAGGACAATAGTTTATACCATCAACAAAGTTGTCGAGACTAGATCCGCTCACTTGAACATTAGGGCACACATGCTATAGATCTAGAGTGTATGACACCTACATTTTTCAACTAGTGCGAGGGCATGCTCGTCAGCCTGAAGGATCAATTAAACAAGAGCAAATGGGAAGCTCAAATATTTTAGCTATGGAGTTGTGATAGTGTCCTTTATCCTACACCAGGTGCCTCAAATGAGACATCAGGTATTTGTGAGTAGACTAGATTCTGAGGATCCTAGGATGCTCATATGGGTTTATGTCATGGTCTGTCACAGTGGCGGGGGTTCCAATGGTTGTCTACGAGACTGATTTATTTCACTGGTTGAGGAACTAGTTACTTATGATTGAGGATTATGCCTACGAGGGTGGAGACTTCCACGAGGACCTAGAGCTTCCACTACCTGAGGGATAGGAGTGGGTTGATCGTGGTAAGAAATAAGCTATCAATTATGTTTTTAATTTTTCAATTTTGTTTAATTTTTATTTTGTAATGCTGAGATAAGTGAAAATGATTTGTGTAGACATAGGCCCTATTCATCTAGCTGGGATGTTGCCTATTGAGAGGAGGGTAGTAGTTAGAGACATGGCAGTCCATCGCTCTGAGGAATATGAGGAGCTTCGGGATATTGAGGAGAACCTATAGTGTCATATGGTAGGAGTCTTAGGACGGTTTGCTAGGCTACTCCATAGAGTGGCTCAAGCTGTTATGTTAGTACCATGAGCACCACTGTGATGAATAGTCTACAAAGACTTTCCACTTTTTGTATATGTATTTATACTGAAAGCTTCGAAGCTTCAGTTTTTTCCCGGTATGTGTATATTTTGAACTATGACAATCCTAGACTTTGGCGGTGGTGAAAGCTTGATGCTTCAGCCCAATTTTGTATCTCAGCTTCGCAATTTATATATATATATATATATATATATATAATATATATATAACAAAATTTATTTACATATGTGTGTGTGTAACATGTGATGCATGAATGTGTGCCTACTTATGAATTTACGTGTATGTTTCTAATGTTAAAATGAAATTTAATTATGAGCATTGTACCAATCTAAGACAAAACATTTCTAGGGATTCCGCTACAGCATTCAAATGTCTCAAAATATGTTGATACATGATATGCTCAAAAGACCTTTCTAAAAGCCTAACCCTTCGGAATGTATGAAGGAGTAGAGGGTTCTGGATGGTGTAGACTTGGTTTAGCTGTTGAACAACCAATTCTGAATATAGGTAAACCCTAATAACCCTTACATCATTAGCTAGGTCTTTCGTCAAAAATCCCATCACTGTATGATACTCTGTGAGATTGTTGGTGGAGGGACTTAAACAAACACCCCCTAAACTCACCAGATCACCTGTAGGAGAGTACAATACCCAAGTTTTTGATGCAATATTTACCATGTAACGATTAGAACCATCCACGAATCTAGTAAAAGTGGTCATCTGTCCATTAAACATAGGACATGCATAAGTAGGGTTTACGAGAAACACATATTCTACCACACAAAAACCACACTTTTCAAAATAAGACACACAACAATCTATAAACAATATGTACAAAGAGCCTATGCTAGATGACCTAGGAATAGTATCTTTTGAGGTAGAGTCTGTTGCGGGGCTCTCCCAAGGGTATACCATCGTAGTCCACTAACTCATATGCACCTTTTTTCAAAACAAGACTAATAATGTAAGGCTCGTGCAGGCCACATAGATTAAAATTTACCTGCCCCTAGCTTATCATGTTTCTAGTCATAAGTCAAGACCAGGTCTCCTTCATTGAAAGAGCGGGGCTGAACAGATCTGTCATATTGGGCTTTCATTCGTCATTTGTGTGCCTCACTTTCTAAGGAAGCATCACAACGAGTTTCGTCAAGCTTATTCAAATACAGAAATCGTTCTTCTTCTATGGTGTTATTAGGAAAAAGTTCCACAACGATCTCTAGAGAAGGAATTTCACATTCGATCAGGAGAGTAGCCTCAAGTCCGTACACCAATTGAAATGGTGTGAATCTAGTAGAGGTTTTTACAGTAGTATTGTAGGTCCAAATTGCAGAAAACAATTGCAAATGCCAATTTGATTTGGCCTGCCTTGCCATTCGTTGACGCATGGTTTTTTAAAAATTATTGATCGCTTCAACCTGGAAATTATCCTAAGGGTAGTAAGGCGTAGAGTTATCATGTCTAAACCCTAATTTCGTACTTAGTTCTGCCATCATTTTATTTTGGAAGTGTGACCCATGATTAGCCACAAGGGCACTAGGAATCCCAAACCTAGCGATGATATGGTTAAATAAGAACAACACAACTGTTTTTTCGTCTTCAGCTTATGTGGGCATAGTATCATCCCATTTAGTAAAGTATTCCATGACCATGATGATGTAGCCATGCACCTCGGCTGATATAGGTCTATAATGCACAAAGTCTATGCCCCATTTTGCAAAAGGGCCAGCTGATACGATAGGATGGAGCGGAGCAGGATGGGTGTGCTTCTTAGTGGTAAACATTTGGCAGGGTGGGAATTTATTGACAGTTTCAATACAATATTTAAAGATCAAAGGCCAGAAATACCTTGCGCGCAAGATCCTCTGGGCAGTATCCAATCCAGAGAGGTGAACGCCACAGGCTCTAGAGTGGCAATAATTCAAGATGATTTCAGCTTCTTCATGGTTGAGACAACGTCACAATATAGAATAGACACCAAAATGGTATAGGGTATCATTCAAAATGAGATAATACTTATCCCGATGGCAAATTCCACGATTTTCATCGCGAGTGGAATTGGGTTGATATCGTTGAGTTTGGAGATAGAGAATAATGTCTCCATATGGACATTCAATCATGCTAATGAGAAACAAAAATGTATCAAGTAATGAATCGATGGGTTGTTTTCCCTCAGTAACACGGGGAAGGTCACACATGAGCTTTGCAAAAAAAAGTGACTTCTTCAAAGAGGTTTTAGCAAATTCCAAATCGAACTCCTGGAGGATAACAATCCAACGTGAGTATTTTCCCCCGAGTACCTGATGAGTCAAGATATAATACATGGGATTGGCATCTGCATAAACAGTAGCTGTGCAGAGCAGGATATAGTGACGAAACTTATGGACCATGATGACCATGGCCAGAGAAAGTTTCTCCACATGCAAGTACCGAGTTTTAGAGTCAAGAAGACTCTCTCTAGTGTAGTAAATCACATGTTTGTGGTCGTGTTCATATGTTTGAACTAGGACCATACCAATGGTTGACAAGGAGGCAACCACATACATAGAATAATCCCTTGTATAATCAGGTGGTTGCAACACGGGTGCATGTGTGCGAGCATGTTTAAGATTGTTAAATGCATGTTGTGCTAAGTCATCCCAAACAAATGGAGTGTCCTTTTTTAATAGACGCATAAATCTATGTGTCTTTTCTGCATAGTTACAGATGAAATGACGTAAAAAGTTTTCCTTTCGTTGCAAACTTTGGAGTTGTGTTACATTAATGGGAGTAGGTAGAGCTAAGATGGATTCAATCTTTAAAGGGTCAATATGGATACCATCCTTGGACACGATGAAGACAAGTAGTCGACCAGTTTCAACATGGAAAACACATTTGTGGGGGTTTAAATGAATGTTGAAATGAGGACATCTAAGAAAAATAGCTCTCAGATGATTGACATGAAGCTCCCGCTACTTGGAATGAGCAGGAAGGTCGTCGAGATAGGGATCCACAATGTGTTTGATATCATGAAAAGAATACAACATGGTGCATTGAAATGTAGCGCCAACATTTTTAATCCAAACGAGAGGTTGTGGTAGGAGAAGGCGTCCCATGGGAATATGAAAGCCATTTTATGTTGATCTGAAGGGATAATTTTAATCTGATTATAGCCGGAAAAGCCATCCATGAATGAGAATATGACACTTTATACATAGTTATCGATAATTTGATCGATGTAGGGGGTAGTGAAATTTTATTTTGGAGAAGCTCGATTCAGATCCCTAAAATCGATGCAAACCATAATAGTACCTTTTTTTGTTCACAATTGGACACCCATTCAATAAAGGGAACAGGGAAAATGAAACCAGCCCTAAGAAGTTTTTCAAATTCCTCCTTAATTGCTGTTTCTTTTCGAGGATGTACCTAGCATAATTTTTGGCAAGCTCGGTTGGCACCAGGGTATGTTTTAATGTCAGGAGAACCAATGGCTCTCAAATAAGACAGAGACATGATTGAAGTAGAGGCTCTCTCATCCAATACGGTAAGATGGATGTTCTTTTCAATAATTTTTGTGGTCAGCTAGAAATACAACTAATGTGAGATCCTAGGTTTAAAGCCTTCCAGTTTGAAAGCAATGATGTTACTATTTTTTAGGATCCATAGCTCCAAGTGTTGTTAGCAAAAAAAATTCGTTATGTGGGACAAGTTTGGAGTACTTCTAGGGCCGATATAGCGCATGGTGCATGGGTCAAATATTCTACAATGTTATCTTATTGGGAAACACATGCGTTAGGATTGATAATGGGCTTACGAAGTGTACTCTTGGGTGGGAAAAAAATTGCCTCAGGAATAGGTTTTTCGATGTGAAAACCATTGCTTGGAGGAGGGGTGGAAGCTGAATATTTTTCATATGGGATTTCATCAGGTTTCTTCTCTGGATGGGGGTCATAATTATGTTCACTTGTATTTAGGTTAATCATTTCACTTGACATCATTTTAACTTCATCAATGGATGAAGAAGGCCCATGCAAAGATTGATGATCAATCTATTACTGTTGGGTGGGGAAAGGGTCCGTAAGAACTGTCAGGGTGGGTGAACTTTTTAGAAATTTGTTAACTTCCTCTCGATGAGGACACTCTTTGGTGAAATGATCACCTGCATAGATTAGGAAGGGGCACTTTAGCTTTGTATTATTTTTGGAATCAACATCAGGATTTGGTGGTCTATTCCCTTCATGTTGATTATCGTATTTTTTCGATTTGTTCTTACCTTTCTTTTTTCCACCTAAGGATTTAGTAGACTGAACCACAATTACCTCGATGGAAGAAATAGGGGGGTACAGTTTTGAGGGGTGGTGCTAGTTGACTTACTGGTGCGACTAATTGGGTTTATTTCTTGGTAGATTTTTTCACTGTTTGGGTTTGAACACAACCAAGGGTGCCATCAGCAGGTAGTTCAGTTGTAGGTCTTGACGGGTTCTATGTGGGACAGGGAGCATGAGGGATTAAATCATATAGAGTACTAAATGGGAATAATCCAAGTCTAAGTACTGAGTACGACTAATAACTTGCTCCTCTATAACAACACCTCCCATGGAAACATCTCTAGCAATAGGTGGCAGTAAATATTTTGTGAACCAATCAACAGGTAGCTGATCAGGAATGGGAGCCTTGATTAACCTACGTCTTCGTCTCCATTCGTGAATGTTATTGGAGATATGTGTTGAAGTAGTTTCTCGAAGAAAGGCTAAAAGGTCTGTACCTATCTCATAGAGGATTGGTAGCTGAAAGTGGGTTAAAAATTCTATTTCTAAAGTGTTAAGATCCCAGAAAGAATGATGTGGTAGCTCTATATACCAATGATTTTGAAGCAACGCCTGTGAGGGTTCTCTGAAATAACCATAGACAGATTGATATGTCCATCAGATAATTTGATGAACGCCATAGATGAAAAGTCATCACATGGTTCTTAGGGTCTTCACCAAGTTTGCTGTCGAATTTTGGTATATCCAAAGGTAACTTGACCAGAATATCCGGCTAGGAGGGATCATGATGTATAGGATTGTTAATCAATATGGAAATATTCACCAAATCTAATGTTTCCAAAAATGGTAATTGCTGATTTCGTTGAGGATATTGGTAGTACTAGTATGGAATTTATGTACCAGTAGGACCATAGGAAGATTGATAAATGGGCATGGACAATGTCCCTGTAGTCGGTTGATTGGGTGATTGGTTACTAGATGGTCCACCTAATGGTGGGATACTCGAGGGAGATGGGCCTCTAAGTGGTGGTGGTGGTCCTGTAGATGGAGGTCCTATAGGTGGGGTTCCTTTGGATGTTGGAACTCCATAAGATGGTCCTCCAAGTGGTGGTCCTCCGGGTGTTGGGCCTCTAGGTGGGGGTCCTCCAGATGGCAGCCCAATAGGTGGTGGGCCTCTCAGTGGTGGTCCTACAAAATGGTCCACCATGTCCTTTGGATCCTCTAGATCCTCCAGGTCCTCCAGGTCCTCTTGGGGGTCCTCTAGGTGGTGGGCCTCTGGGTGGACCACCATAGCCTCCAACAATGTTTACAAAAGATCTGTCGTAGGATGGGACATTAGACCAATTCAAATGTCCCCAAGGTACAACCACATTTCCAGGTTAAGGCATATTGGGATAGACTGCTGCCGACGGTGTTGGTTGATAAGCTTGGTGAACCATAGGTGGTTGATTTCGGGGATAAGTATATCTCGAAGAAAGGGGAGTAATGGTAGGTCGGACCCATGAGGATCCTCCCTGACTGGAAGGAGGTACAATTGTAGTGGTACCAGGAGGAGGAATGTTTGATGTGGGTGATATTATTGGTAAGTTTTTCCCCATACTAGAAATGGGCCCTCCGGTAGATGATGGAAATTGTACTGGGGAATGACCCCCAATTGTAGAAACTATTGGAGGATTCGAAATGGATGGGGATTTTTGACTAGGAGAGGGGTTTGAACTGGTTTCTGACTAGGATTTGGGGTGTGAACCAGGTTATGAGTAACCAAATTTTGGTTCGGTGATTTTGGAAGAAGAGCTACTTGAGGTGGTGGCATTGCATGATACCCAGGTGGGTTTGTTCTTGAAGGACCGAGAAGAGGAGAAATACTTCTCCTCCTTGACTTTTCTGCATTTTTCAACTCTTTTGCACATTGGCGCAAATGTTGAAAATGCTCAATAGACTCTCGAAAAATTTCTCCGTTTGATGGATCATTCTGAAGGCATATCCTTAAAGGAGAAAGTATAGATGGCTTTGGTTCAGTTGTAGTGGTTCCATATTCAAGAATGGATTGTCCTAAAGAGTTTCTCCAAAAAGGAAAGTTTGGACCATATTCTACTTCTATGGCTTCATCAAGTGGGTGATCAAACACCTAGTTGGATGAGTCGGATTGACCCTTTATCGAAAAGCGAAAGGGGGTGTTAGCCGCAGGAGGCAGTTGGACCAAAGGATTGTCGTAAATAGAGAAATCTTCTCTAGTTTCAGTAGCTAAAGTATTTTCTACACGATCCCTAGTTGAAGCTGGTCATTCCATGGTTTCACCTTCGTGTCCTTCCATGACAGGAGGAGAATCAGGTGTTAAACCTTGCAACCTACGAGAACACCTTGCAAATTTCTCAGCTAGGGTGGTGGTTGGAATTTTCTACTCTAGGTCGAAAAAGAAGAAAGGCACACACAAACAAACCTATGCAAGATAAGGCTATAAACAAACTTAAATGACGGGGTGGGATGAAGATAGCTGTTCTCTCACTAGGATTTTCAAGTTGTTGCAACTTGCGATATACTGCATGGTCCAACAGTGAAACGTGACAAGGAGGATTGGGACCGTCCCTTTCCTGAACACCCGATTACCTGGACGACACGTGCATAGTAGCTCCCCGAGTGTTTTTCTCAGTGTATTGCTCCAACAAGACGACCAAAGGGATTTTTTCATATGGTTTGGGAATCCCAGTAGGGTCTCCCTATATACGCAAGGTACGTGGGAGCTCAAATATGTACTTGTGTTGTTTGATGCACAACCGTTTGAAAGGGGCCCTCTGATATACAATTGAGTACGTGAAGTACCTTTCGATATACCTCAAGGGTACGTGAAAATATTTTCTATATATCGATGGTATGTGGAGGAACCACAAAGACCCCAGGATGCAGTGCATGCATGTAACGACAACTCCTATGTTTTAAAGACACCGGAACACGTCTCTATCCTATCACTCAAATTACTATAAAATTTTATCGTAAAGCTATTGTTTATTTTATCTGTATGGTTAGTAAAAGTTTGTGAGGTGTGTTTTAAAATGAAAATTTTAATCTATATGTGATGCAATTCCTTTTCTTCAATGAGAACAATCTAGAGTAGGCAAGATACCATTTCTTTGTCTTTCAGAAACACACAAACTCAACACACTTTCACCAATTCAAATGCAATACCTTACAAGCAATTCTTTTAAAAGAATCCTTCAAACACAAAGATTTTCATCCATAAGAAATCTAACTCTCTGTATCAAGAAAGTAAAATGAAGCCTCTAATGTTTTATCAAAATCAAATATACTCAATTACACCAAAAATATCTACTTTCCTGGATCACTTATGTAAGATAAGAATAAAACTTCCCTAAACATAACCAAGACAAAGTAGCTAGCTTATTTTTGTATTTTCGAATGTAATTCTGAACATAAAGGACATAAAGAAGATTAACGAAAACTAAACTAAAGAGGTTACATATTCCTTTTCAACACAAATATTTCAGAGAATGGACCACACTAATCAGAAAATTCAAAACTCAATTTTTGACATAATTCCCTTTTTTACTATGATTTCTTCACTAAAAGAGGAAAATATTATTTTACAACTGAGCTCAACAAGTGAGAATCAGATTGCCAAAACCACCAGACTCAACAACCAAGCATTCAAGCAAAACACATTGAAAATTTCCAGAGAAACAAAAGCATAAAAAAATCAAAATGCAGGAAGTATAGTGAACTACCTCGATGCAAAGAAGCTGACTACACTAGAGCGCTTTATGGGTATTGACACTTTTTCATCCACTGCAATAGGGAATCGACGACGCTTTGTGTAAACCACAGAAAGGAGCTGACGTCCAAGAGACAAGAAGCACCTATGAGGCAACGACGCTCTATCAGATAAGCCTAAGTGTGGCGATGGATCTATTAGCTAAAAAAAATAAAGATCTACACAAGAAACCAAAAAATTGGGATGAGCTGGACCAATAGAAGTAAAAACAACTTCTAAACAAAGGCAATCAACAAATAAAAAAGATGGATCACTCACCTTATCCACTAGAATGAGATAATGAAGAGAATGTAAACTTCATAAGTAAGAAAGTTACCAAATAGTTGCATCTTTAACTGGATCTGCTCCAGATTTGACTGGATCTTCCCCATATTTGACTGGATTAAGATTTCCCAAGTATGGTCGCCAATTTTATTTCAAGGAATTTTGCAACCGGTGCGGACATCGCTTTTTCCTCTACCCTGTATGATGCAAGTGTAGAACAAAAGAAACACAACAATATATCCTTCCCCTAGATAATCAATTTAATCAACATGAAAATAAACTCATAACTCAAATATGAGTACCCTTTGTCTTCGTTCCAAAGTCCTTCTTACAATATTTAGTACTTGTAAAAGAAATCAAAAGACAAAATCATAACATGAGAGAATCATGACAAATCAATCATCTATGTTAGTGATCAAGGAGTCTAATAATTTTTAACTGATATTAATGCACATTAAAAACGAGAAAGGGGAACACTTTTGTATTAATAATAAAATAGAGTAAAGTTTACAACCATAAAGCCTTGATGTTGCTAGCTTTATCCTACACAACATATCTAGAATCCTTCACACTTACAACAATCTCTTCACACATAAGCTCACTCTATCTTGCCTCTAAACTAGATCTCAATTAAACAACATAAAGGTGCTATCTTTGGCCTCCTTCACTCATGCCATGAAGGCTCCTTTTATAGGCCCTATTTCATGAGATTCACTTAGGAAATGGATAGGAGGTGATCCCAACAGGTGAGGAAGGCGAATGCCACCTCTCCCTAGCTAGTAGGAACCAAATCCATGAAGGGTTTTCAAAAGGAAGCTTCTAGAATCTTTGTTTTTTCATGTTTTAGGTCAATCGACACTCTTGGCTTAAGGTGAAAGAGAGTTGATGCTTTTAAATCAAGAAGGAAGTGTGCCGACGACACCTATTTACAATAGACAAAGAGGAGCCAATGTTTTTTCTCCACAGGACAGTACATCGATGACACTCTATCAAAACTGAGGAAAGGCACCAATCTACCTAAGGATGGAAAAACATTTCCAAAGGAATATCAGGTTAGGATTTCTAAAGGGTCATCAGGAACTAGTGTATTTTTCAAGTGCAACAGTGTGTGTGTGTGTATTAATTTGGTTCATGCCCGATGATCATACCACTACATTCACATAAATAATACAAGGGGTTGTATCCAAAGGGGTCATGCCCTATTAGCCTATATTTAGAGCCTATTCCTGGCACCAACTTGGGTTCTTGACCCCAAAGTACACAGATAGAATTGAACCCACAACCTTGACCTTATCCGTGTTGATCTTGGAAGATCCAACCAACTGAGATGCCCCTCGTCTCTCTCTCCCTCTCTTCACACACACACACACACACACACACACACACACACACACACACACACACACACACACACACACACACATATAACACTAAAGAGAAAGTAAAATCATCCTAAGCTACTTATCATACAATGAGTACAACTGTATTTTCCCCAAACACTAGTGCCTATGCATAATATCTATTGAGACAGAGCCCATTTATAGACCTTGGAATGCTCCCAAGTTGAAATATTGTATCTCATAATTTCTCTTATTTATCAATCACTTTATGATGTAAGGACCATCACATTGACTTGAAATTTTCAGGCCATAGAATGCCATGTTATTGGTCATAGAAAACCACCATGTCTCCCTCATAGGATATATAAGGATGGAAATATTTATCATACTAAGCCTTCAAACACTTATAGTGCAATTTTTTAGCAATATCTACATCTATTATGTGCTCGTCCAACTATTACAAGTATACTAAACATTCTTCTCACTAGGTGATATCTGGTAAGAGCTCAATAGCTATATTCAATGATGGAGTTTCACCTTCAATGGGTATGGATTACTAATAATAAACTTCCATTTGGGTAGAGAGACAATCATGGTATCCATTTTTTATATATATGGTTTGATAAGATATTTCAGTTATAGACAAAGCCAACATAGCTCTCCTACACCCAATTTCTTGAGTAAGTTCTAGTATTATCCATGGGTCCCCAAAATAGGAAGTCTTGAATTGAGATACTTCCCTTGTGGAAGTAACAACTATAGAATATATTGTGTGAATTGGGGATGCATTGTCACCTAGGTTGGTTGGAGGAAAATCAAATGTTCCCATTAGGGTAGGGTACATTCCTACACCAAATTCTTTATTGTCCTTTCCAGAATGGATTACTAGGGGGATATTTGTCCCATATTTTTTAGTGGACTCACTTTTGTGGAATGATAGTTGATCAATGGTGACTATCTTTCCTTCAAGGGGAAATTTAATTACATGGAATATCAAAGGCCCATGATGGAATGCATATAGCTTCTACCTAGTAACATATTGTAGTCTAGTGTAGCATCACCAACTTCCACTTCCACATTAACTATATTTCCCCCTAAATTTATTTGGAGAGCCAGGATGATTCCATGGGATTGAAACATGTGACCATTGAAAGGTTTTAACATGGTTGTTCAGGGGGGAATTTAGGTGAGCCTATGGATTTCCAACATGACAAGGACATTACGCATTTCGATGCTCCCTCATATACAACAATTCAGTGGATGTTTGAACTTCCAATCAAGACTTGAATATTAAAAGTTGCAAGATGAGGTAGGTGAGGATTCCAAATTGGCCAAATCAAATGTCAACAAATGACTATCCAAAGGATCCATGGTCCTTATAGATGAATGCAAGGTCTTCCACTGAGTATCACAACTATGGAGGACATTGAGGGTGGACATTGCACAAGTATTCTAAGCCATACATTCCACTATGATATAGTTTTGAGAAGCATGTGCATTTGTATTATACGTGTGATTTTTCTAAACACCTTTCAGTATTATGGGCATAGTATCGTTCACTGTTTTCTCTATGTTTAATGGTTGAGTTGTTTCAGAGTCAAGTTTTTCTTTTCATTTGCATCCATGTGGTTGACTCATATTTTCTATTTCTGGTCTACAAGGTTGTTTCCCGGTGACACATGAACACTTCGCTTTAGCTTGGATTTCCCGCTTTCAAGGAAGCACCTTGATTAATTCTCCCTTGTGAGGTTGTAGGGTTTGGGTTGATAGTAGAAATCAAGAGGGAACATACTAGTTAGCATGACTATTTTCTTGTTAGATTCATGTTGTGTCAACAATCATTAAGTAGCTTTCGACTTTGGGCATAGGTAAGTTAGGTGATATTTTGTGCAAAGCATGCATGAAAATTTCACCTTCCTTTTTTCCTTCTTACCCCCACCAACATTATTATTGTTATTGTTATTTGCATTATTATTTCCCTTATTCCCATTCTTATTATTCTTATTCTTCTTCCCTTTAGGATGTTGGTTTCCTTAAGAATTGGTTGTATGTACTAACATAATGTCCAAGGGAGGATTGGGTTTGCTTTTTTGGTTGTTGTTGTTCTTTCCCATAGGTACTTTCTAGTTGACACTTTGAAAAGACATGGCATTCTCAAATGAACCAATCACATTTTCAGTATGAGGTCCAAGCATAAGTTTAGTTGGATCAATATATACTCTATGAGAGGTACGCAGAATATCATACAACATTCTTAACTAGGAATACACGAAGTCAAGTTGTTGATCCTTGATAATGACTTGATCTAATTTTTGTACTCTAGATAGGGATACATTTTTTGAAATGAATTATTGTAATCAATCAATGAACCGGTCCATGTTGGCCTTGTGCAGTCAATAAGAATTAATACAATAGATCTTCATTCAATACACAAAGTGAAAGGAGACAATGTACAAAAAACTAGTATTGATATGAATCTTTATTCATCATAATACTAAATTTTACAAAGCCTTCCTTACCCAAGAATAAAGGAGACAAAGAATCAAAACCCTAACTACTACTCAATCTCGAGAAACCTGAATATGACTCAGTACAATAATTAGAGATGCTCACATATCCCCATGAGAAAACATTATAAAATACCTTAAGAAATTTACATCCATAACTTATTCTTTACCTAATTCCTAATTGAGTTATTATTTACTCATATTAATTTCATTGAGTCATATGAATACAATTATCCCCAATTATGTCAATAAAGACCCCAAAAATGGTGCCAACATGCCCCCAACATAAATCTATGTCTCACCCTAGAGACATGTACATATGGAATAAACATGATCGAAGTCTTCAAACTAGATATGGATATTCAATATTTGTTGCAAATAAATCTCTTTCATGTATGCTGATATGCAAATATTCTAACTCCTACTCATACTCGACGCTTCCCATTAGCGCCTCTCTTCTGTAGCCTCATCCCCACCTCTCTATGTTGTACTCCTTTGGAAGCATGGGAGACAAACCCTCTTCATCTCTATCTACTCTAAGAATATGTAAATCAACAAATCCTCACCATATTCCTCTCTCTCCTCATTCCTATGAACCAAATGTACAAGTCTCCAAACATTGTTATCATCATCATTTATTATGTAATTCACTTGAAATTTCCGCTAGAAAATTTATTGAAATAAAAGTTAATTTCCTACTACAATTCTAAAAGCAGTGTCATTATTGGTGTGATCAAGATCAATAGTAACACATATATTTTGGGCATGCAAATTTTAACCTCCCCTGAAAACTATTCTTTTACCAAATTTACAATTTGCTAGCAGATAATATCCAAGTCATGAAATCGATATTAAAAAATACATACATTTTTTACCTTCTAGATTTTCTAGGAAATAAAAGCAGGCAAAGAGTAGAAATCTCTACTGTTTTTATACCAATGATAAAAAATTTGATCAAAAAAATTTTAGGGGCAAAATTTAGCCCATGGGTTACTTTTCGACCTTTTTTCCCAAAAAATGATTCACAAATTTTCCTTTTTTTTTCAAAGTTGATTTGCCCAAATTCCATGGGATAATTTTTTCTTACTCTGAAATCACCAAATTTGTCCAAAAACTATAGAAAGTCCTTAGAAATTTAAATATTAAAAAAAAATTGCCAAACATTTATGGTTACAAATTTTAGAATTAGTAAGATTCACCAAGGTTTCTACACTTGGAGATAATTATGGATCCTTAAAATTTTCCTCATTGGCCTATCTAATTAAAGATCAACAAAAATCATATCCACTCAATAATTTCACTTAGTTAGTATGACTCAAATACTCAAATACTCAATAACTCAACAAATTTGTCTCATTGAATATATAAAACATAAGTCCTTTTAATAGATAAGGGATATCCTTCCTTTAAAGGAAAGACTCACATTTTATCCCATATCATTCAATAAACTTTCATACCTAATGAGGAATTCAAATTTTCTTTTTTGGAATTGAGAAACACATTGTTTAATATTCATTATTAAAAAATAGAAATCATCCCGCGCCAACATGCTTGCATCAAATTTATCTAACTCACTCCATCCACAAATCACATATTGAGTATCCTCATCAAGAGTACCACAAAAACAATACTGGATGCACAAAAATGTTGACACAATAAAAATGTAAGGTAAGCCTTTAGCAAAACTATAACCCACAACCAAACTCAACAATACTTTCTTGCACAATATACCCCTGTTGGTAATAACTCCCGATTAATTATTCTATTCATGGCTAAGCATTCATTTATACATTCATGTGACGGTTGTGTTTCACCTTCCGTCCAGCCTTTTCGGCTTCCAACTATTCCTT